>CATIWK010069003.1:0-21731 GCA_949634005.1 Mallotus japonicus
CTACCTTAGCCCTCAGAAGTTGGTTATGGATTGAAATACCTTTCAAATGCAAGAGCTCCTACTTCTTCCTCAAGAATGAGCCTCCCCTAGCAAGAACACCTTCTTTTCCTTAAGAAAAACCCCTTCCCTTCTTCAAGAACATTTTCTCTCTTGTTTCTCCCTTATTTTCTTTCTAAATTTTTGGGTTCTCAGATTTTTCCAGCCTTCCCTTCAGTTGCCAACCCCTCTCTCTTCTTTTTTTCTCCTATTTAAACTCCCAAACCTTAGATTCTCCTTACACTCTCTCATCATTACCATCCCCTTCTTAGCCCACCCTTTTTGCCTTAAAAATTGACTATTCACGTTATTATTGCAGAGCAAGATCAGGTGGGGGCCACCTACTTACTGCCATTGATGTGCTGCATTTAATGCAGCAGCAAGTGGTTTGCCGAAGAGACGATAGCCTCTTGGCTTCCTCGCTAAGAGGCAATTGCCTATTACCAAAGAGGTGTTGCCTCTTTGGCTCTTGGGCCTGGGTCCAAGGCTTTTGGGCTAAAGGCTTGGGTTTAACACATTGGGCTTGGTTCTTGAGCCCGCTATGAGTTCTAAAAAGAGATTTGGGTCTAGCTATCGGGTTTAGGCCTATTCTAAAGAAATTTCGGGTTCTCTTGCATTTGAAAATCGAACTTCTTCGTCGTTGGACTTCTGTTGCGGGCCGATCAAACTGAATGCCTACAATATGTAAATTCTATTGTCTTTATTTATCAAAAGATAATTTATATCGATACCAATAAAAATATATGTTAAAAATAAATAGATAGATATTAATTAATAAATAAAATAAAAGATAAATAATATATTAATAAATAAAATAAATATAAAAATTTAATTAATATATTTCATGGTTCTGTCTTAAGAGCTCTAAGGTAAATTTGTGAAAAGAGTTGAGTTTCCATTATTTGGAAACTACATAATTAACTAGTCATCAATCAGCGCGTTGTGCGGACTGTGAATAATATATATTTTAAAGTTCACACACACACATATATATATATATATATGTGCAAATAACAATTGTAATTAAAATAAATATAATGAAATGAATAATAAGATGAAAACAAAAAAAAATAAAACAAAATTATCCTTAAATTAAATTATCAAATTTAACCAAACAATTAGCTAATCATAAACTATAATAAAATATCATATAAAAATCAATACACTTGGAGACAAATTAAAAATAATTACTGAAAGCAATTATTTTTATAACTATATTGAGGATAACGTGTTGTTTGAGCATGTGATGCTACATCATTAGAGAGTTAGGGTTTGAAAAAGAGGAAAAATAAAAAAAAACAAAAAAATTGAATTTGATACTAAAAAAGAAAAAATATTAAGAAAATCAAATATAATTATAACATTAATATTTTCAAACAGACTAACAAAACTATTGGATGCACACTAATTAGCATTGATTAGCTATACAATTCGATAAATCTTTGTATACTAACCAGCAAGAAGAGCCAATACGCCTCGTCCTGCAGCTTTCAAGTACTGTAACAACATATTCCAACAAAAATAAAAAAAAACAACAAAATTATTTCAAAATTAACAGAATATATAATCACAAAAAAATAAAAAAAATAAAACAAAATTATTTTAGTAGAGAAGAACATACCTTATTTTTGAATATGAATAACAGAAAAATAGAAAAAAACTCAATTGAAAGATATTGAGTCAAATAGTAAAATTTACGTTAAATAAATAGAAGAGAAATATGTATTTATAGGAATAGATGAGAGGTGTTTTAAGTAAAATAGAAAACATAATTTTTGGTGGGGTAGGAGAGAGATATTTTTAGATGGAATAGAATTATAGTGTTTTAAATAAAATAAAATATTTATATTTTTTAATTAAAAAATATGAATTTTTAGAATTCAAGACATAAACGTTTAGAGCTAAATAATGAATTATGAGGAGGGGTACGTGTCAAAATTTGGGCTGAATGACTTTGAAGCTCAGTATTTAATATATAGATACTCAAATATTAAGATAGACATTTGTCAAATTTTTTACTTAATGAGTTTAGAGTTCAGAATTTAGTATATAAATTTTTAATAGTTTGACATATTAGTTTTTAGAATAAATACTCAAATATAAAAATAAACATCTGTTAAATTTTTAACTTAATGAGTTTAGAGCTCAAAATTTAGTATATATATAGATATATAGATTTAAATTTAAATATAAAATTTTCACAAATAAATTCATTTTAATTAAAAAATCCTCTGTTTGTAAAAGCTGCTGACTTGCTACAAACTGTGACCTTATTATCTTACCTAACTCTGAAGCCTTTTTTTTTTGCTAAAGTTAGCTGGTCAACAATAATTTTTACTGTAATTTTCTATGCCCTTTATAATTTGTAAAATGTATCATAACATAAAATCATATTTTATAATTTATTTATTTTTTTTAAAGGTCATAAGACCTTAGTATCAATAAATTGCACAATAAAAGACAGCTTTTATTTTTAAATTGATGATGACAGAATCAAATTTTACACATCAATATATTTTTGGAGAGAAGTTAACACTTAACTACTCTCTTACTGGCTTTATAATTTGCTTTTTGGATACATTGAAATCCCTTTTATTTTATAATTGAATAAAATTAAAATAATGGAAAATTAGATAGGAAATTATGATGATCCTTAACGATTGAAATTTAGGTGAGAATTAATTTTATTGAAATGGAAAATTTTTATAGTAATTTATTATTTTTATTTTTTTAATTTAAATTATCGATAAAATTTATTAAATTTTGAATAATTTAATTTTAATAAAATAAAATATTCTTATTGAAATGAAAAATTACAATTATTAATGGAAATTGTTAAAACAAAAATTAAAAATCATTTAATATTTTATTAAACACTATTCATAATTATACATAAATAAAACACAAATCCACTATTTTAATCAATATTAAATAATAAATAAACATCATTGCAGAATATTAACTAAACAACAAAACATATAAATTGTTTTTTTTAAAAAGACATATAATTTTTTTTTTAACACGACATATAAATTTTTTTATTCATACATAAAAATTATCTTATTTTAGATATATCATATTTTTATTAATTAAATATAAATAATGTGTATTAAAATATTTTTATTAATTAAATATAAATAATGTGTATTAAATATTAAATATTTAAGATAATATTTAATTTTCTGGGAAAAAAGTATTTTCTCGTTTTATTTTCCCGGAAACAAAACGAGGTGTAAAGTCTTTGCCGCCACTAAGCTGAAGAAAGAAAACGAATTAATCAGAGAATTTGGTGGCAAACGAAACTGCAGTTCTCAAATCTGAAAACCAGCTAACGGTCTTCTTCATTTTTTTTTTTTATACACACACATATATATATTAACTAGTAAGTGGCCATCAAATCAAATTCCATCTTCTCTATTTATACACACCTAACCCGCCTCACCATCTACACAGACCCATTTGCTGACTCTCTGTTTTTTTTTTTCTTCTTTATCTCTCACTCTGCGATCAAATTGCATTCATTTCTCTGTTTTTCGCATCAACCAACGAATAATTTTCACCTCCAAAGATGACTCTCGGAAGTGTCCCGGTAATCTTTTTTTTGCTCTTTTTATTAGTTTCTTTTATGGGAATTTGCGGGAAAATGGTATGGAAGTTGGTGTTTGTGTTGTTTTCGTTTTTGGGTATTTGTTGTTTCTTTGTTTCGTTGAAGAATGAAAAAGATCAAGACTATGTCTAATTCGAATAAGTTAAGTATATATAGTTATGGTTGATTAATGGGTTTTATTTTTTTGATCAGATTTTGGTATTATATTTTTGCATTTGTTTTGTTCCACTCATTTCTCTAGCGTCAAATTGAGCTTATTGACTTATTGTCTCTAGTTAACATTGACCTCTGCAATCGAGATTTTTGAAATTTGAATGTCTGTTGGTTGGTCAATGAGAAGCTCGTGGAAAATAAAGATGCACATGATGGAGCATGAAATGCTATTCCAGTTCTTGTGAAATTGTTTCATCATATTTAAATCTTGACCATTTTCTAGATTTTTACATGCCAAAATTGTTTTAATTTTTGAATTTCTTTTGTGGGATTACAGTTGACTACCGCTGATCTTCAAATTAACGATGGAAGTAGAAGAAATTCGACGCTAGTCTGTGCTCCAGTAATGGCAAGATCAGTTGATCAAATGTTGGTTCAAATAAATAAGGCAAAGGAACTTGGAGCTGACCTTGTTGAAGTACGGGTGGATTTCTTGGAATATTTCAGTCCTAGACATGATCTTGAGATTTTGATTAAGCAAAGTGCTTTACCAACTCTTATCACATATAGGTAATGAATCATAAACTTGTGTATTTTATATATGAGGATCAAGTGTCAGTACTTAGTTTTTTCTGAGTTTGATACCGAGTTCAGGATGCAATGTATAGGAATTTGGATGTGAAATGTTTACTTACTATTTTTTTATGTGAGTTGAGAACATGCGTCAAAAAAAAAAAAAAAAAAAAAAAAAACTTTTCCTATTAGCGGCGTAGATAATAGTTCCTTGGTTGCTAATCACGTGTAAAGACATTACAGTTTTAAGATTGGAATTAAAATTGATATTTTTTGCTTCTGCATGATAGAAAGCTTGACTTTCTTTAGCCAAATAGTTAACTGATGCGCCAAGTCAGGGACTGATTACACTTGATCAATAGTTGCTTCTAATGATGTTTCTTATGGATTTCACCTTATAGACCAAAATGGGAAGGCGGTCAGTATGATGGTGATGAAAGCAAACGTCAAGAAGCACTTCGTTTAGCCGTAGAACTGGGATCAGACTTTGTTGATGTTGAGCTAAAGGTAGAGCTCACAAAAATTCTATATAATCTATGTTGGTGGTGAAAAGCTCACTTTCTAAAATACTTGAGCTATGTGTATTATGAGAGCGCCACTACAATGTGTTACTAAAATGTTTAATTTTGCCTTTGAAGGTAGCACCTGAGTTCTTCAATTCAATTCAAGGAAAGAAACCCGAAAAGGTTAAGATTATTGTTTCTTCTCACAATTATGAAAATACTCCATCGGTGGAGGAAATTGGCAATCTTGTTGTCAAGATACAAGCTACTGGAGCTGACATAGTGAAGATTGCAACTACAGCTTTAGACATCACTGACAATGCACGAATGTTCCAAGTGCTTGTACATTCACAAGTGAGTAATGGATATGCTATGATGATCTAATATGGCAATATGCATTCGAGCATATATAAGCTACTGTAAATTAACATACTTGTGCATATTATGCATAGATTGCATCATTTTTTAATTGATTTTTGTTGTTAGCTGCCATTTTTTTCTTGTTTCAGTAAACTCTGAGAAAAATCTCTTTTATTTTTCCTCATAGTTGTCATAATGAACTAATGTTTTATAACAGGTTCCAATGATAGGGATTGTTATGGCTGAGAGAGGTTTGATGTCAAGGATACTTACTGCAAAATATGGAGGATTTCTTACCTTTGGCTCAATCGAAGCAGGCGTAATATCTGCTCCTGGGCAACCAACTATTACAGATTTATTGGATCTGTATAATCTTAGACAGATTGGAGCTGATACCAAAGTACATGGGGTGATTGGAAATCCCATTGGGCACAGCAAAAGTCCTCACCTCTACAATTCAGCATTTAAGTCTGTTGGTTTTAATGGAATTTATCTACCCCTTTTGGTTGACAACGTTGCAAATTACATATCTACTTATTCATCTTCGGATTTTGTAGGATATAGGTAAAAGATTTCTCTTAAGTCTCTTGGTGCACCATGTGTTATGTATTATATTTTAATTTATGAATCTGTGGTTATGTACCTTAATTTTGCACTTTTCTTAAATCTGTGAACGCACAGCATCTTAGTATTTAGAAATTTTAGAAAATATATCTTAACAAATTTTGCTTCACTTGAGGTTCAGAATCTTCAAAAAATGATAAATTGTGCATAGTTTTGAACTAGTAGAGGAATTTTGAAAAAAAAAATACAATTGTCATGTTTAATCTATTTCAATACAGAAAATTTTTTATATCCTTGGAGATTTGAACATTTATTCTTCAGTGAACAAAGCTAAGTATGTTGACTTGAAATGCAGTTATACAATTCCTCATAAGGAAGCTGGACTTAAATGTTGTGATGAGATTGATCCAATTGCTCAGGTGATTAAATATTTTGTTATTTTTAGAAATTTATATTCAGGCATCTGTACGCACAATCTCAATCACTACTACGACCTTTTAGCAATTCAAAGGAAGTTTTCATATGTTTAAATAAAGATCTGATTTGTAGGCAATAGGAGCTATTAGTTGCATGATCAGGAGACCGACTGATGGCAAGCTAATAGGGTACAATGTTGATTACCTTGGAGCTATAGGAGCCATAGAAGAAGCACTTCGAGGTAGTTCATTTCAGTAACATATTATGTTTAAACTTTCTTTTAAAATTGATTTTTTTCTTTAATCCTACAATTTCTTGCAGCATCTAACGGTACCCCTGCTTCTGGTTCTCCCTTGGCCGGCAAACTCTTTGTTGTCATGGGAGCTGGTGGAGCTGGAAAGGCTCTTGCTTATGGTGGATATGAGAAGGGAGCAAGAGTAGTTGTTGCCAATCGTTCATTTGGTGAATATCTATCATTCTGTTATATTATTGTGATGCATTTCATGATCCATGTGTATATTACGGATTCTATTGGGAGAGTTGAATTAATATTCAAATGAGTGCTATGAGATCTCTTAGACGATGATGAAATATAAGCCATTATTCGTTCATTGATGCTAACTTTTGTGTTGTTGTTCTATTAATAAGAATCATTGTTTTTCTGATAAACATTGATAAGAACTCTTTTGATCACTTTTTTTCTTTCATGACCAGACAAAGCCAAAGAACTTGCTAGTAAAGTTGGAGGACAGGCGATGACTCTAGCTGAACTGAAAGATTTCCATCCAGAAGAGGGAATGATCCTTGCAAATACCACTTCAGTTGGAATGAAACCAAGAATTGACGATACTCCCCTTCCTAAGGTTTGCCCCTATGCCTTTTGTTTTACATATGTATATATATTCTTTGTTGAATTTTATTTTATTTTATTATTTTTTTTTTGTTTACAAAATTTAAACAGCTTCAGATATATAGCTGAAGGTTAATATTAGGGTCATCGTTTTTCTCATTGTGGTTTCTCCTTTATGAGTACATTATTGAATAGAACTTAATAATTTTAATCTTCTTTTTACTTTGCAGGAAGCTTTGAAACACTACTCCTTGGTATTTGATGCAATTTATACACCAAAATTAACCAGGCTCTTAAGTGAAGCACAAGAATGTGGAGCCATTACCGTTTATGGAACAGAGATGTTCATCAACCAAGCGTTTGTACAATTTGAAAGGTTCACCGGTTTGCCTGGTAAGATGAACTGCAACCACCAACAAAAAAAAAATGCTTAAGTCTCAAGTATTTAGCTCTTTCTTTTGCATTATCTTGATGTTCTGTTTCATTTTCCTACTTTGCAGCACCAAAACAACTAATTAGAGATGTGTTGGCCAGAAATACATAGTGAAAAAGGCATGTTTTCCAAGTGAATCTCTTCTTAGTGCAGCAGAATCCATGTTTTGCCATTATAACTAAATTCATTTCATTGTGTGAGATGTGAAATCAGCTGCTCTATTATTCTGTTGTAGCAATAAATTTCTGTTTTGTTTGATGGAAGAACTTTTGAAATTAAATCTTGATAATTGTCAAGCACATGCTAGCCTCTCATGCTTGAATGTTGTAGGAAATATAGTATGGTGAGAGAAAGATTCAGTAGCCAACCAAAATGTTGATTACCACATTCCAGTGAACTTTTATTGCCTCTACAAATAAAAATGGCCTAAGCAACGACTATATCAAAAATTTTCAATAATTAATTTAAGATAGGAAATCTTTATTGGAAAATCGATATTTTATTGGAAAACTTTTGCTTTTTTATGATTCTATTAGGATTAAAACGAATTAGTTAAAATCTAATATGTTGTGGTTTACACATAATAATAATAATAATAATAATTTAAGATTTTAATTGACTCAAGTTTATTTTCTCTAATTTGTAACATTTAATCTGAAAAAAAAAATCATTGAATTATATTAATGAACTGTTTAACTCTATGAACTAATGATGATAAGAATCTAATTTTACATCTCAATTTGCTTTGAAAAATATAACTATCAAATTATTTTCTCTAATATATTCTTAAATTATTTGTTCACTCTAATGAAATAGAAACCCACTTATACTCCTGGAGATTCTCTTGTTAAATAAAAAATTAGAATTCATCAACTTGAAAGCCTTTTGTTCTGTAGCTGTTTTTGATGATTCTGCCCTTTTGGCTAGACATGCTGCTAATTCCATCAATATTTTTAAAATTCATCGTGACGTAGTTACCAAAACCCGCCCGCCCAAAAAAGACGTATCTTTCACGTTAATTTTTGACCTTTTGTTTCTTTAGAGTCGTGAAAATACATCGTTTTAGCGACCTATCCTCACTAAAATTTTCAAAAGCTATATTTCAAAAATAGCCCACTGAAACTCTTCTTTTTCACAATAATTCCACATCCTACAATTTTGCAAGAGCAATAGCAATATTTTGCCACTATCGAGTATCGACATAACGAAGTGAATCAATCATCTTTAATTCTTAATTTTGACAAGAAAATCAGGTTGAAGTCGTAACAAAGTTATATTTTCAAGATTATTCAAAGTAATATCTAAATTTTTTTTAAGTTCCATCAAAATTATTATCGTCCGCGACACTTTAACCGAATGATCGATCAAAGTTTGAACACAGACATTTACTAGATCTTGGGTTCGAGATCTCACGTTCCCTAGTTGATGTTTCCCTCGATATTGCATGTATAACCAAAAAAAGTCAAAAGAATTATCAACATTGAAGATATAAACAAGTCTTACATCTAAAATATATAAAAATTAGAAAAGTCTTACTTATACTGAGTGTATTACATCCAATGGTAGAATTTAAGATATATCATCCAAATGTTATTAATTTAATTGATAAAAATAAAACTGAATGTATATACATATAGTATAGATAAGAATCTGCTATAAAAATATACGTGATGTAAACTAACTTTTGATATAAATTAATTGATCTTGTATTATATGACACATTCTCCAAGTGATTGGTGAATTGGGAATGTGGCAAGTTATGTTGTTGCTACTCATTTACCACCTCACCACCTTCATGGACACTTGCAAATTTTGTTCAGATATACTTGTCAAGAGTAGAGTTGTTGCTAACCATTTCACCACTTTCATCTATCCATCATCCTAAATATCTCAACTTTCTCTTTCATTTTTTCACCTATGTACTTAGTATTTACAAAAGAAAACTGCTGCATTACTTCTCTATTAACTTCACCATAATGCCTTTTTTTATTTTATTTTAATAAACATCTGCAAAATTCTAGTATATTTTCATTTCTCTCATTAACTCCATTTTCATTGAAGTCCTTTTCTGAAATCTCAACTTCATATTATTTGAGCCATTCAGTATCATGAAAAAATTAAAACTAAATAACGTTAAATCATATTGAATTCAATAATTTTAATTTTAAACTAAAGTAAACTTAAATACTTATTTATATAAATTTGGTATGATTTAAACTAATTTAAACTTCAATTGTCTTATTTTTATTATTTTAAATTCCAAAAACAAATATCTTATTTTCGAATCAAATAATGGAAAATTGGTGTAACATATTCACCAGCGAAATTTGTAATGTTGTGATATTTGTCTTATTTTTATTAGTTACGTATAAAATATTCAATACTATATCACAAATTTTACCCGATACATCTGATGTAAGAAAAAATCTCTCAAATTTCATTTCAAATCAAAAGCCCAATTATGATTTAGCCCAACCCATTCAATCACAAACCCTAGATGCAAGAGTAGTTGAAGAGTTCTTGACTCTCTAGATATTTCTATCCACCACATAAAACTTCACTGAAATGGAGAAAAATAAAAGGAATAAATAGACGCCAATTTAGAAAAAGAAAACATTTTGGGAGCAAAACGAAAACTTGCCATAAATTGAGAGGTACATTTATGTTATATTACATGGGCTCACAACATTCTCCTGACTTTTCCTCTGTTTTGTTTTCTGCTCCCTCCTCTCCAAAAAAACTTTCACTCCCTTCTTCCCGCTGCCACTTCCCTCCTCCCCTCACTTCCCTTCCTACTAAAATAAGCAAAATAATCAAAACCCATTTACTCACAGTCGCAACCCAAGTAAGCAGACCTTCTTTCAGCTCTCTTAACCACTTTTGTAGATCAAATTGCTAGGGTTTTGTTCAATTTGCTCAGTTGGGTTTCATTTTCTGTCATTTTTCACTGCACATTTCTGCATTGTTGACTTGTGAGTATATGTTTGTTTATGTTTTTTTTTTTTTTAATCTGGGGTTTTGTATTTTTTTTTTTAGTCAAATAATCTTGGGTTTCATGTTAAATGCATGTCTGTACTTTTTTCTTTGTATGACATCTTATTTATGGTAAGAATAGTTTGTGTTTTGATTTTTGGGTTAGTTATTTTATTCTTTGGTTTACTGTGTCAGTGTTGTTTTTCTTTTTAAACTTCACTTTTGATACTACTTGATGTTTGTTGACTATTTTGCTTTTAGTCTCAGTTAGCATGTGTGTGTTTCATATCTGCGAAATTTTTATGTTTGTCTATTGTTTTATTTTGGAACCTCTTAATTGATTGTGTGGTTTTTTTTTTTTTTTTTCTAAAGTTGCTAAATGTTAACATAATATCCTAATGCATGTTTCAGGAGTTGAATACATCAGTTTTGTGGTAGTGGGCTGATCTGAACTGAAGTTTGTTGGTAGAGAGCCAGTGCTTTTGCTATCCCATTTATCCCCATTCGGAGAGCTTTTTGCTTTCTGTATTTAAATGGTAAGTGAGTTATTGTTTTCAAATGAATTGTTGGTGAACATGGAATGAGTAGAAAAGTTGAGCTAAACTTGCTTGTCTTCTATTTTGATGCAGCTTGAAGATTTTAGATGATAGCTCATATTTGGTGAGACAGGAGAGGAGAAGTTACTTGCTATTTTAGGTGTATGCGCAACAGGCAAGTGCATCTAGTTGAATGTTATTGGGTTTTGACCGACCATGGAATGCAACAAAGAGGAGGCCTTCAGGGCAAAGGAACTTGCAGAAAAGAAAATGCAGAATGGGGATTTTGTAGGTGCGCAACGGATAGCACTAAAAGCACAAAAACTTTATCCGGATCTGGATAACATATCCCAATTGTTAATGGTTTGTGAGGTTCATTGTTCTGCTCAAAATAAAATCAATGGTTCAGAAATGGATTGGTATGGAATTCTCCAAATTGAGAAGTTTTCAGATGAGACTGCTGTGAAGAAGCAATTCAGAAAGCTTGCTCTCTCCCTTCATCCAGACAAAAATAAGTTTGCTGGTGCAGAGGCTGCTTTTAAGCTGATTGGTGAAGCAAATAGGGTGCTTCTAGACCCAGCCAAACGTCCAGCATATGATTTAAAGTGTAGAGCTGCATTTAGATCTGTTGCATCAAAGCCACCATCTGACCAGTCTAATAAGAAGAACTCATTTGTCAAGAAAGATCATGTGGCTGCAAATAAGTTTTCTAATGCTCCTCATACACAATGCACAAGCTCACATGCTTTTAAGCCTCCACAGAAAACATTCTGGACAAGTTGTCCCTCTTGTCATGTGAGGTTTGAATACTACAGACAATTTCTTAAAAACATGTTACGCTGTCAAAATTGTCAGCAGCCTTTCATTGCTCATGATTTGGTTATTCCACCTGGATCCACGTGGAATCAGTTCTTCTATGAGAAAAGAGTTTCAAATCTGGGGTCCTCTGAAGTTGTGCAGCAAAATTATGCTAGAAATCCTTCTGGCATGGGTTTTTCACATGGGCTTTCAGGGTCAGATTCAATGCCTAAGGTAGAAAGGGCAGCTGATATTTCTGAGAGTAAACACAGAGAATTGAAGGCTGAAAATGTTGCTGGAATTGGTGGGGGTTCAAAGCTGCAGGAGGAAGTGAATGGCCATGTGGATGTGAAAGCTGGGAATGGTGGTGCTTCAGTTTCGATGCCTGATGCAATGAAACCCAAGGAATCAGGAACTTCAAAAAGTGCAAGTAACAAGAGATGCAGGAAGTCAGTTGAGGAATCTAGCAAGAATTTTGAAAGGGGAAACAAAGCTGGCAGTGAAGAAAATGTGACTAAGGAGGAAAATGGCAGTGATTTTTCTGCACAGAATTCTAGATCCAGTTCGGGCCTTCAATCTAGAAGATCTTCAAGGCTGAAGCAACATGTTTCTTACAAGGAAACTTTAGGTGATGATGATTTTGTCACCTCTCCTCCAAAAAGATTGAGGGGGAACGACTCATGTAGTGGGACTGGTGAGGGGACAAAAGAAGCGATTTTTGATGGCAGGACTGCAAAAGAGGGTCTTTTAGCTGATTTTGCTGCTACTGCATTAAATAGAAACAGTAAAGAATTAAAACAAAAGGCCGGTTCTAGTCTTGAGGAAGTATCATCAAATAAGAAAATCAAAACTGGAAATTTTAAGGCTAAAGTGGAGGAAACATCTAAGTCAAAGAGGGTTGGAATCAGGTCAGAGAACATTGAGGAAAGATCTAAAGCTGACACATCTGATCTAGATCCACTTGAAGCACAAAAACCAGAGGTCTTCATATGTGCTGATCCAGATTTTAGTAATTTTGAAAGAGATAGGGCTGAAAGCTCTTTTGCTGCTAATCAAGTATGGGCTATTTATGATACATGTGATGGCATGCCAAGGTTTTATGCACGGATCAAAAAGGTGTTCACACCTGGTTTCAAGCTGCAAATTACTTGGCTGGAAGCATCCCCAAATGAGAAAGCTGAGCAACAGTGGTATGATGAGGAGTTGCCTATTGGTTGTGGTAGGTATGAAGATGGAGACATTGAAGAAACTGAAGATCGCATGATGTTTTCTCATGAAATGAAATGTATGAATGGTCGACAAAGAGGCACTTACATGATATATCCGAAGATGGGGGAAACTTGGGCCCTCTTCAAGGATTGGGATGTCGAATGGAGTTTGGAACCAGAAAAACATAGATCCCCTTACCAATTTGAATTTGTGGAGGTCTTGACAGATTTTAACAAGGATATTGGCATTGGGGTTGCTTATTTGGGAAAAGTGGAGGGGTTTGTTAGTATTTTTCAGCGAGCTCACTGTAATGAAGTTCTCAAATTTTGCATAAAGCCAGATGAGCTGTTTAGATTTTCTCACCGTGTTCCCTCAGTTAGAATGTCTGGTAAGGAAAGAGAAGGTGTCCCTGCAGGATCTTTTGAATTTGATACTGCTGCTCTACCTGGCAATTTTGCCAGCTTGGTTGATACTGAGAATATTTGCACGTTTAAGAATATTGAGAGTGGTCCTGAAAAGGGAACCTCAACAGTTAGAAGCTATCCAAAAGAATCAATTGAGACATGCAAGGATGACAATCAAGTTGATACAGGTCAACAGGGCAAAGAGGAGGTCAGTGACAAAGTTGCTAGCTGGGGCAAGCTAACTCAACCCATAGGAATTAATATTTCATTTCAGGCTAATGAGAAAATCTCAACCCATAAAAATCACGAGGAAGGCAAATTTATACCTGTTTCCCTGACGCCTAGAAGATCTCCAAGAGATTTGAGCAAGAGATCTAGTCAAATGAATGCAAGTCGGATCACAACAAAAGGCATTAACAAGCATATGCCGATAAACAGAGATTGTAGAGATGGTCAACCAGATGCTTCCTCATGTCAGCCTGATGATAAAATGCACTTAAGTTCGAAAGATGGAAGATTCATCAGTCCTGTAAAGGGTCCAAGTTCTACAGGTCGTAAAGTTGTAGAATTTGAGAACTATGATTTCAAGAAGGAAAGATCTGAGGATAAATTTAAATTGAACCAAATATGGTCGGTGAGCAGGGACAGGGATGCAGTACCAAGGAATTACGTTCAGGTTAAAAAGATTGAATCTACTACTGACTTCAAATTGCATGTGGCAATGCTTGAAGCCTGCATGCTTCAAAAGGACACAAGTCGGCCTGCTTCTTGTGGGATGTTTAGAGTTAAAAGTGGTAAACCTGTTGTCCTTTCTGTCAGTGCATTTTCTCATCAGGTAAACGCAAAGCTGACGCGACTGAATACCTTCGAAATTTACCCCAGACAAGGTGAGATCTGGGCAGTATACAAGAGGTGGAATGCCGAGCGGACATGTGCAGACCAGGGCGCAGGAGAATGTGACATTGTTGAAGTGATAGAAGAGAATAGCGGCGGAGTGAAAGTTGTGATTTTGATGCCTGTCAAAGGACACGACACAGTCTACAGGTGTCTGGCTTCGAAAAGAACAAGAAGTATTGTGGATATACCGCGGGCGGAGTTTGATAAATTTTCTCATCAGTGTTTAGCTCACCAGCTTGTGGAAGAAAATGATAATCCCTTGAAACACTGTTGGCAGGTTGACCCTTTGTCTATTCCTGGTGGTGTAATAGTAGTAGAATGAATGGCAATCTTTTGTGCTCTGTTCATAATGTTGAACTTTTTTTTTTTTTTTTTTGGGATCTTGTTCATGGATGTATCTAGGCTAGGAATGCTACCAAATTGTTTCCTGTGAAAAGTGGAATGAAGTTTTCAGCAGAAGCTTCACCATGACATTTTTGGTTCGTTTGTTATTTTTCTGATCTTTTTTAATCTGGTGTTAGATGTCTGCAAGCGTTTCTTTTATGGTTCTACAACAGGAATGTTAAAAATAAAAATTCGCCAGCAGGGCCTTCTAAGTTTGTGCTTAAGAATAGATCACTTAAGATCTTCTATAATGATATTAATTTGTCATTCAAATCTAAGATCTCACTGTCATCCACTTTTGTAAATGTCTCAGAAGAGGTATATGTCTCCCTTCTTCGTTGGGATACTGATGTGATGCATTTCAATATTTAGTGGTATGGATTGATTCCAAAATAAAAAATATATATTGCCTTTTGATATTTTATTGATGCAGGTGGGTGGCGGTGCAAAGTATTTTCTATCATTTGTATAATCAAGTTTCCTACATGTCCCTTGATCAGATATCTCCATTGACATTTAGCATAGGAAACACAATGAAGAGGATATCTGTAATAGTCTCCTCTGTCATCATCTTGCACACTACTGTCCAACCTGTCAATGCCCTTGGAGCTGCCATTGCAATCCTTGGTACTTTCCTGTATTCACAGGTATATTCTCATCACTATCCGGTTAAATCTACAGTCAGAATGTAAATTCTAGTCAGGAAAGTGGAGTGCAGTGTGGAGACAAATAGCCTTTCAATCTTCTTTAAGGACAGCCAAAAGAAGGAGACAGGTCGGACTGAGGATCCATTTCTTCATCCTTCAATAATTATTAAAAGTTTATGCAAATGGTGTAACAGTAGTGTGTCTAAAAGTTTGATTGCTTGAACATATCTAACTTTATCTTAATTTATATTTGAGCAGGCAAAGCAGTCGAGAGTTCCAAATGTTTTGACATAAACATCAAGAAGAGATAAGAGTTTAGAAATGAAAGACAGCAGTTAGGCCAGAACGATTGATGATGGCTTCTGATCAAAGAATTTTGGCAATGGCTTTTGCTTAACTATCACTGTTGACGGCCTTTGGACAATCACGAGGATTCAGCTTTTTTGCGAAAGCGGAGTTAAGAGCAATTTCTTTTGTCAGAGATCAGAGTGATAATCAATATCTTACTAGTGCCTGAGTTAGTTTCAGCTTTCCCACCATCTGTATTAGGCTTCTGTCAATAAAAAATAATGCAAAACATGTTGATGAAGAATTGCAATAACAAATTTTTGACTTCGGCATCGCCTACGGTTTCGCTTTTTGCATGCGTGCATCAGGTAGCAAATTACAAATTTCTGGGTAGTATCACATTTTCCTGAGCTTCTTGGTGTACTGTAGACAATATAAATACCAGAAAATGTGTCTGTGGAGAAGGCAAAAGAACTTTTTGTCAATTGCATCTACATGATTCGTAAATTCGTAAATCCTAATTGAAATTGATCCAGAGGAAAGAGGAAGGGATGAAACTGTCAATGAATGACATCAAAAAAACAAAAAAAAAGTCATTAGAGATTAACCACTTCTATAATTTGACCTTTTTAGGGTAAGCTTTTTTGGCAGTAAGATGAACTCCATCTTGCCACCATATCTACTAGTATACTAGCTAGTTACGTGCTTCTCCCAATGCACCTTAATATAAGATAATGATAGTTTGATTATTTTTATGAAAAATATTTCAAATTAATATAGGATAATGATAGTTTATATAAAAAAAATTTTATTGAAAAATTATAAAAGAATATATTTTTAATTTCATGAAAAAAATATTGTAAAATATTTTTAATTTCATGAAAAAAAATTATAAAAAAATCTTAATTTCATGAAATATGTGATTTTTATTTACAAGTTAAAGACGAATATTTTTAATTAATAAAATGATATTAATGACATATGAATTTTTTTTATAATTTAAAAAATTAATTTTATAAAAATATACTTTATTTGTCACAAAATAGTAATTTAACAAAAAAAATATCAAGCTAACATATTTTTTCATAAAATTAATAATTTATCCATTTTTATTAATCAAAATAAATTTTTTTACTTTATATAAAAAATACAGTAAAATATACACTTTTTTTTTTTTAACAAAGTAAATTCAGTAAAATATACGTTATATGTATATATTTGGAATTTTGCATACATTAACAAAAAATAGTAGAGTTGGAGACTCGTGTTTGCGCACCGTTTCGCAGCGATTCTTTTCGTCCTTTCAAGCTTTCGTCATTCATCATTCATTATTACTGTAAAGAACGTGCGGTTTTTTTTTCTTTTTTGGGTTCTGTTTCTGCATTTGAATCCACTCTTTCATAGACAACCCCATCAATTTTCTATATCTACCACTGTCTAAAATCCATTATAGATTTCAATTCCGACTTCAGCTAGTTTTCCTCTCGAAATTTTGCAACTGTCTCATAGTTTTCTGAACAAAACCCTACCTGCCCAGCTACCCACCTGAATAAGGCGAGGTAAATTTTATTAGTTTTTATTTTGTTTTGTTATCAGCTTATCGATTATTTAGGTTTTGAGGATTTATGTTAAAGTTTGTTATTTTAGTTTTTTTTTTTTTTAAAATTTTTTCTTAAGAGTTAATTTTAATTTGATGGAGTATTCGTTCTTTGTTGAGAGAAAAAGATCCGATTAATTCAATGCGTTTGATTTATGTAATTACTGTCAATCGGATTTTTTTCTTTTGTGGGTGTTTGGTACTTTTTGAGGTTATACTGCTAGCCTGGGAAAGTTTCCAACTTTCATCTTTAGGTGAATTAAATGGTTTCACTTTGGAAAAACAAAAATTGGTTATTTTATCTGAAAATGGAAAAAAAGTTTCTTTCATTGGAATTCCTTCAATTTTTAGGTATATGTATTGTTGAGTTAAAGATTTTTGATTTGTTGTTAGTCAATGGTAATTCTTAAGCTGCTTTGTATTAGGCAAGAAATAGTTTGCGCAGCGCAAGGCAGTTAAGTACACTAGCCAAATTGTAACACGGTTGAGCTGATTTAGTGGTGAGCATTTGATTTTAGATGGGGCTCGTATCGGGGTTCATTTTTTATTGTTTTGGCAATTGTTGTTAATGAATGAATTGTAATGCGTTTGTTGTGACACATTCGATCCTAAAAATGGTAGGATTCTCGACCGGGAAGCATTCTAACAGCTGTTAATATTTTACTCATTTAGTCTTTTGCTCGCAGGAGGATCTGATCAGTTTCATAAGCTTATGGAACAAGAGAATAACAATATAGAAGCTGACCCCACAGAAATGTTAAAACAAGCAAACGGCAAAGCTTCGGAAGCTGCTACGAAATTACAAGCGCCCGAAATGAAAAAGGGGGGAGCTGAGAATCCTAAGGAAACTCGCATGAAGGCAGAATCATCAAAAAAAAGAACCACAAAATCATTGAAGGCCAAATCCAAAATCAAGAAGGGGTCTCCAGTTAGCATCTCTCTGAAAGCCGAGAATGCTAAAGATAATCAACAGTTTCGTGGGAGAAACAGAAGAAGGAAGAATAAAAATGCATCTATGGATAAGAGGGAAAGTAATGAAAATGAACTCAAGAGTGATAAGCACCAGAGTTCAAGGGAAGATAAATTACAAAAGAATGGTGCCATTGAAGAGCATACTAGTAAGGGCCAAGAGCCTCAAAAGAAGCAAGAAAGGATTGTTGACTCAGTTAAAGACCAGCATGCCCAAAAGCGTGAAGAAAAGCACGTTGGCCGGGATAAGAGCTCAAGCAATCAAAATAACAAAGGAAAGCTTGATATGAAGGAAAAGAGCCAAGAAGATAAAAAAAAGAAAGAGAAGCTTGGTGGTTTGATTTTTATGTGTAATTCAAAGACCAAGCCAGATTGTTTCCGTTATCAAGTCATGGGTGTTACAGCAGGTAAAAAAGATCTGGTGCTGGGTGTGAAACCTGGACTTAAGCTTTTTCTGTATGATTTTGATCTCAAACTAATGTATGGCATCTACCGAGCATCTTCTTCTGGTGGGATGAGACTTGAGCCCAAGGCTTTTGGTGGGTCCTTCCCAGTTCAGGTTATGTGTCATTATGTCTATTAACAATTTTTGTTTTCTTTACCAATTTAGTTCGATCTTCACTCTGCTAACTTTTTGGTTCAGGTGCGGTTCAGCGTTCACAGAGAATGTGTTCCACTCCCTGAGAGTGTTTTCAAGAAGGCTATAAAGGACAATTATGATGCAAATAACAAGTTTGACATTGAACTTACTGTTCGACAAGTGAGGATTATTAATTTAATCTGATAGTTTGGTAGCCATTGTCTCCTAAAATTAGCAGTCTTGACTTTTGCAATTTC
Source organism: Mallotus japonicus (assembly GCA_949634005.1). Lineage (NCBI taxonomy): Eukaryota > Viridiplantae > Streptophyta > Magnoliopsida > Malpighiales > Euphorbiaceae > Mallotus > Mallotus japonicus. Next base: position 19,036 of record CATIWK010069003.1, read on the forward strand.
TTTCTTTCAGGTTAGGAAGCTGAGTGAACTTTTCCGTCCAGTTGCATTCCATTCAGCAAAGTCAGCTGCAGTTCCTGTCTATTCTGCACCAGTGACAACTATTCAAGATAGGGAAATTTATGAGAGACTCAGGGAATCACGTCCCCAGTTAGACAGGGAAGCATTTTTTAGGGTCAATGGCGGTGGTAGGAGCTATCCTGTGCTGTCTCATGAAACAGATCAGCGTATTGAGCACCACGATGTGGTACCAAAACATAGAGAGGAAGCTCCCGTTGATTTGTACATGAGTGAAAAGGAGTATCGTACTTATGGGCTTCAAAGAGAGAGAAGAAACTTGACTCCTCCACATAGTGCTGCTTCCACTCTAGATCCCTACCTGAGGAACCTTGAAAGGGAGCACCTTCTTAGCCAGCCAGCCCCTCCATACGGTGATACTGTCCCTTTGCATAGAGAATCAGTCCTTGCAGATCCTCACTACTCAACTCAGAGAGAGTTTCAGACATATAATAGTGGTGGCAGAGGTGAATTATTGCCTGCAGCTCCTTCAGTTTCTGCATTGCCATCTAGTTCTGCTGTTACAGCATTAGATTCTTATAGAAGGGATCCATATTATTCTTACCAATATGGCTCGTCGTCAGGGAATGCATATCTGCTGCCTCTAAGAAGGGAGGAAGTTTCCACAGGTTCCTATTATGTTGATGGTAGGAGAGAGACTTATCTAGCCGAGGCTGATCCTTTGCATAGAAGAGAACCTGATCCAGTAGATAAGTTATACTTGAAGTATGGGGTTGAACCATTGTCAGATCATAAACAAGCGTACCAAGGAGCCAAAACAGAAACTGTGCCTCCATCCGTTTCATCTCGGTACTCCTTTGCGGGTCCATCTGTATCTTATCGATTATTGTAACTTTTATTTCTGTTTCGTTGCCTACATTGAATGCATGTGACAGAAATTCCAGTTATGGACTTCTGATTCCTTTTCTGCTGCTCGCAAGGCTACTCTTTAAGTCTTCGTGCTGTGTTGTATTCCTTGCATTATTTATTATATCAAAGCAACCTAATACTTAGTTCCAATAACTGGGAGGGAATTAGCTTTTCAGCATTCATATCACTGCTTTTGGGTATAGCGTATATTTGATGGTCATTTCTCATTTTCAATTTGGATTCCACTTGAATTTTGAATTTGGGTTCAGCGTTTGGATCTTAAGTGGGACAAGTATTTTTACATATTTAACTCAGTGATATCAGGCATCAAAAGAAGCCCAGTTCCTGCCATCGTTTTACAAAAAAAGAAAGTGAGGATGGTGGAATTGGCCCAAAAAAATGGTGAGGATGGTGGATTGGATCAGAGTTGCATTTTTATCCCTTAACTTAGGATGATACCATTAGAATCCAATATCTGCCTCAATAGGACTCGATGAGTCCGAGGACCATAAAGACCTTTTTGCATCGAAATAGAAAAAGAAAAGTTGGCTTGGGTAACTCCTCAATTTCAAGGAAAAAGAGATGAGGAAAAAGAGATGAACATTGGCATGTCTGACTGATGCTGGCCTTGAAACATATCTATAAGAATTTTGGAAGATTCCATTTTAGATCCGTGTCCACCTTGAAGAGAGACTTTTATTATCAAGTCTAAAAATGGCTGTTAATAGCTGATCAATTTTAGTAAATAATGAATTTTGCATTTTTATTTTTATGTTAAGTTATTGAATGCATTTTGTTCTTTTAAACAATTCTTTTTCAGTTGATGAACTATACAATGACGAATAATCTTTTCATTTAAAATCGATATTCACAATATTTAAATTTTATATTTTAAAATGTCATTGAAAAGGAGTAACTACTTAACTACTCCTCTAACTTTGATATGAATCTATTGCTTTAATTACATAAAGAATATATATATAAAAAAATTACATAAAGGATATGAGTAATAAATTAATAATCGATTTTGCAACTTGATGATATCATTTTTTTTTTGAGAAAAAATAAAATTTCATTTATTGAAGATCAATAATACGAACATATAATATGAATAAAGTACAATTAAGAAGTATAAAAAACAACTCTCACTGAAGATATGAAACTGTTCATTGCTATTCTTCAATCGCGTTGACAGGGTTTTTTTTTTATTTGCAACTCGACGATTTGTTCAACAATTTTTATGCTCCACTCTATGACGTTCATTAGCCATAAAATCGACTCTATGATTTTTGATTGAGTCTGATTGCAAAAATAATGACAAAAGTTTCATAACAGAGAGAACTGTAAATTTCATAGAGGATAACCATCAAAACCCCATAAAGGGATTAATAATTTCACAAATGAAGAACCAAAAAAATATATAAAACAAACAGATTAAAAACCTGTATTTATTGAATGAAAAAACAAATTAGAATAGAAAAAATAATAAGAGACCACCGCCAATCTAAAAGATAATCGACGATAGCCAAAAACAAAAATATTTGATAAAGAAACTTGTCACTTGATGATATCATAAAAGCAAATTAATAATGAAAAAAAAAGAGATATTTACACAAATAGATACTTTTTAAAAAATATTTACTAAAATATCTAAACTTTTTTTTATTTACTGATTTTACCCATTTTATTTACACTTTTGTCCATTTTATTTACTGAAATGCACCATTCTTCCTTTTACCTTATTTTTCCTTTTATTTTTATTTTTTCTTTCT
>CATIWK010069065.1:0-11328 GCA_949634005.1 Mallotus japonicus
TCTTTTTTATTTTTAATTTCTCTCTTTTTTTGGTTTTCATCTTGTTTCAAAATTTTTATTTTCTCATTTTTTCTTTTTTTTTTCATCTTTTTATATTAGTGGAGCATTAGCCAATATATTTTTTTGGATTTTATTTCATAAATTTTTTGACATTTTATGCTGAAAATACAATCTCTTTTTTATTTTTATTTTTTTGTTCCCTTTTTTTTTATTTTCTCTTTCTTTTTTAATAAATTTACCGTTATTTTTTAAATGTTATTTTTTTAATTTCAATAAATCAAATATATAATCGTATAAATAAAATAGCTACAAATCTTGTAGTATCATTAAATTAATTTTTATTGGCTTTTGTTAAAAGAAACTAGCATGCATTGCTCTATGAAATACCTTTTTATTTTTTATATGTTTTGTTTATTTGTCATTTTTTTTATTGAATAGGGTGTAGAAAATGTTGATTCTATTTTTGTTCATTCTCATTTTGGCGGTTGTGATGGATAGAATGTGAAGGGTGTTGATGTAGTATATATTGTTATTAGTTTTTTGTAATTTATTTTTTTGTTGCTTTTTGGTTTATAATTTAATTTTGTATTCAAAGGAATTTGAAAATGATTTTGTCAGTCCTCATCCATAGAAAATGGAGCACAGATCTGACTATATCTTAAGGTTTGCTTTTGTTATTGTATAGGAAACTGAAAATAAACCAAAAGTATACAAAAAAGATACTATAACTTAAAGCTACACATTTTCTTTGGAGTTAAGCGAGTTGTAATTTTTGTAATAGAAAAATTTTAAATAAATAAATATGTTTTTAAGTTTTTTGGTGTTGTTGAGTCGTAAGAGGATGTTGCCGCTTTATGTTGCGTTTATAATTTGGTATCATTTTGGTATTTTTTTGGTTTCTGATACCTTTTTATAATTTAGCATCGTTTTGGTATTTTTTTTGTTTTTGATTCTTTTTTATTTTATTAATGGCAATGTAGTTGTATCACATAATTTCTTTTTGTATGTTTGTTGTATTAATGCAATCTTTATTTTATGTCCAAATATTCCATAGTTGAACTTCAATTATTATTTTGATGCTACCGTTTTTATGTTGCGTTTACAATTTGGTATCGTTTTGTTTTTTTTTTTTTCAGTTTATGATACTTTTTTATTTTTAATTTGGTATCATTTTGGGTTTTTTTTAGTTTCTGATACATTTTTGTTTATTAATGGCAATGTAGTTGCACAGAGTTTCTTTTTTGTATGTTTGTTGAATTTATGAAATCTTTATTTTATATCCAAGTATTCCATAGTATAAGGAGAGTTATTATTTTGATTTTCTTTGAATCTGTTTTTTATTTATTTTTGGTTTCCGATTCATTTTTTTTGTATGCTTTTGGTTTATGTTTGGTTTCTGAATCATTTTTTTGTTTTAGTTTTTTTGGTTTTGAAGAATATATATGAGATTTTTGGTTATGTGCTGCAATATTATGTATTTATTACATAATATGCAAGAGGCAATTAGTCAAATCCACACGTGAATTGATCAAGTTAAATTAAATAGACAACAATCATAAATTAGTTCTGGGAGGAAGTTTAGCATGTATATAAATTAAGTGATAAGAACAAATGACTAAGGGAAAAATAAAAACAAAATAACCAAATACAATAAAATATGTACACCAGTCATGTTGAACGAAATCGCAAACACAGCAGACATAAGGCTACCTATAATAAAATAATTAATGATAATGATGATAATATATTCGATCAAATACAAAGAAAAACGTAATGAGATTGTTAAGAGATTCATATATGAAAAATAAACTAAAAGTAAATAAAACTATTTAAGATTTCATGCTTTCAAAATTTTTTAATCCAATCACTTTACAAATTTTAAAAATGAAATTGTTACTACATTTTCTATTGTGAAATTCTATATATATTTTTTTGTCAATTTAGAATACTCTTCGTTTATTTTACGTTTTTGATATAATAACTTTATATATGTTTTTGTCAATTTATTATACTTTTGTATATATTTGTAATAATAATAAAAATAATAAAATAAAACAAAAACATATATAAAATTAAAATATAGTAAAAATTATGTTAATTAAGTGATTTAAAAAGAGAAATACATTATTCGAATTCTGACTTGCTATTAATGAAAAACTATATTGAGTATTATAATGCATGTGATTTTTTTAAAAATAATTTCTCTTATTATTTTGACATATATATGGAAAAGGAATATGTACACGAACATCTTTGCATTAATTTATCAAAACAATTTACCATATAAAATAATATTGAATATATTATTCCTTTAAAAGTTTTCAAAAGTTAAAAAAATAAAGTTGAAGCACAGAAGCTGCCAAGCATAAATTATTTCTTTCATAGGTTAAAAAATAAAGTTCAAGCATAGAAGTTGCCATGCATGAGTCGTTTGTGAGCCCCTTCATGTATGAAAATGATGCAGTGATAAGTTTTGGATAATCAATTCACTTTCTAAGATATTATGCTCATCTTCAATTTTATTTAAACAGAAAATTTATCCATCAGAGCTACAAGATTTATGAAGTCTACAAAGTGTCATCTTTAACGCAATAATAAAATACACGAAATAATTTTCTTTTTACATTTAATTTCCTTTGAAAATGTAACAATAATGAGAATTTTGCATCAATTACAAACTTAAGATATCCCACTAAAAATTCAGAAGCATTTGTTTCTTTCTAATGTCAAGTTATTTCTGAATTACAGATTTTGCTTAGATCACACACGATAATGGTAAAGATCAAATTCATCAGCAACAAGACTTGCATCATTAATCTGAAATTACTTGAATAAACCCCTGCTAAGACTCCAGCTTAGAGCACTGCACATTCATTAAGGTCGAACTATTTTCCAGGACAGTAAAACAATGCAGCAAACTAACAGAATGAAAAGCCTTCATAGTCAATTTTGTGTGAGTTTTTACATCAAATGCTATTGGAGCTCAATTTATCATCAGGCTTCTACAAGTTCAAATCTCCATTCTTATATCATAATCATCAGGCTTTCTGCAAATCAATTAAGACATCTGTAATTTATTCAAAAGCCAAATAAGCAATAAGAGGAAACAATCATAATCAAAATACAAATTTTTTTTAAAAAAAACTGAAACCACAAAACCCCACATTCAAATCTAAAGGAAAAAAACACAGTAGATCTAGTATATTTAAGAACAAAAAAATAATTAAGATGATTAAGAATAATATTCAATATAAAACAAGATCAAACAACAAAATATCAAAAGCCCAAAAAGAAAATACATTAAAAGAACAAAAAAGATGGTACCTTTGGATTGAAAAGAATAAAAAACCCATTGACTTGAAGAGGGAAATAGAAACAAAAACCCTATCGTAGCAACAATAATGATAGAAGGGGAGAAAATAATAACTATTCAGAGAAGAGAACGGCCAAGGATACAAAATGAACCAGTTCAGCATGAAAAAATTAAGGAAGCAAGAAAGATTCTAAGAAATTAAAAAAAAAAGAAAAAGGAAGAAGGGTAAGAGAGAGAGCAGCGAACACAGTTTCAAAAAGCCAATCCAATAGCTTCTGGTAAAAGAAGAAGAATGATATGGTGGTGCTGTTGAGATGATGAAGCTGGAGGATGGGGAAGGGAGATCTTGAAGATGGAGAAGGAGCAGAGCTCTTGAGGTTTTTTTTTTCTGCGTTTTGTTTTGTTTTTGTTTTCCGTCATTTACGTTAAAAGGTGCAGCGCAGTAAATATTCTAGGCATTTGGGGTACACGAGTAATTTAGAAAAAGTTGGGATATTTTAGTTGTTGAGGTAATTTTTTGGGACATTTTAGTAAAGATCCCAAATTAAATTCTTTAAACTGAAGTATGATGATTTGCAAACTTTGATTAAGGAATTAATGGCCTTTTGGTACAAAAGCACTAAAGCAACTCATAGTAAAAGAACACAACCAATGATCAACAACGATTCTCAGGGCTTATCAATTATCAATCATCATATTTTCATGTTTTCATTAGCTTCCTATTTTATTTAGCTTGCAAATACTGCATTGTTATAAAAATTTTTCATTTTTCAATATAGCCAAGTTATTACAAAATTTCCCTTTTTTACATCATTCTGTTAAAAATTACAAAATTTTTCATTGGGATTCAAGCAAATTATGCTAAAAGCGATTGAAAATTCAAATTGTTTGAGGAAAGTTAGGTTTTTCTTTTTGAGGAAGTTATTCCTTTGGTACGCTTATGTTGATTAAACTTGATTTGCTAAAAATAACAGCAACAATCTTTTGGCACTCCCAATGGGATACATTTCAATAAAATAACAAAATTAATAAGTGAAAAAAAAATAATTGAGGTTGATGACTCAACCAACAATTCGCCTATAGAAACAGACAATGATGATTCAAAAAAACAAGTAAAGGAAAGCTTGTTGCCTAGGATCAAAATTAGAATGAGACACCTCTTGACTCTATAGACCAAAATCTTAAGATCATTAATCCTGCTGTAACTGCTACCAGTTAAAGTGGTAATACTTAAGCTATTCTCTCAGAGAGAATCAGGCTAATTTGGAACCCTATATTGCATATGAATAATGCTTTTCAGGAGACTTTACAAGAGATGATGAATTCATTTGCCAGAATTAATGAACAAAACTTGAAGCAATAAGGAATTACTAGCTCACCTTTAAGGATTGTGATGCAACTTCAATCTCACTAGCAAGAAGGGTTGGGACAATTTTCTATTATCAAATTGCATATTGAAGGAATCTAGACTTAGGAAGATGATAGATATATTCCACCACATAAGAGGGAAAAATTAGGAATCGTGAATAGTGGTGTCATTCACAATGGCCATAATGGCCATAATGGTAATAATCTAAATAATAATAGATATACCTAACCAATTTGGTAGAACAAATCCAAATTTGTAACTTGAAATATATGATTAAGAGGTGGTCTTCCAATCCAAGGCAGAGGCTTAGGGAGAGGGGGATAATATTTCGCCCATAGCAAGAATTATTCCTCAAGGCTAAATATAGAATCCTTAAGGTCAAGTACTAGTTTCTTAGGCTTATTTGCTTCCTCCCTAAGGGTGGGAGTGGATTTGGATGTAGTTCATTTGTGGTTCAAGAGCTTTATGGACCTAGTTTATGCCAAATTAGCTGTCCAAAATTCTATAAGCCTTATCCGGATGCACTTGACATAGATAATCCTTATCCAAAAGATTATCATATTCCAAAATTTTTATTATTTTCTAGAGAAGATGGGCAATCAAATTTGAAGCATAATGCACATTTCATTATTTAGTGTGGAGAACTTGCAAACTATAAAAATTTTCTAAACTTCAAATTAAGACTCTTTCTGAACATTTTGACATGAGCAGCTTGTACATAGTATGCCGCCTTACCTAGAAATTTCTTTTTTACTTAGCAGGAAATGGAACACCAGTTCTATATCTAATTTCTTAGGGCTGAACTAGAGGGGTGCTGCTAAATTATCAAGGGTAACTAAAAATGCTAAAGAAAGTGCTGATTTGTTCATTGTAAGGTTCAAGAAAATAAGGAACAAGTGCAAGATCTTTTTGTCTAAATTTGAGTATGTCAAAATGGCATAGAGGGGTCTCAATATTAAATTGAGAAAAATGTTACAAGGCATAAAATTTAGGGACTTTTATTATTGGCTGTAACAGGTGTTGAATATGAAGATTTGTTGAGGGAAGAGAATCAAAGAAGGAAATCTGCAATAGGGGCATACTTCCAAGATGTTTCAAGCACATAGATTAATCTAGCCAATATTGGTTCTTATGTCTGTACTCTTCTAGAGAACAGAGGTCCTAAAATGTGGAAGAAGGCTAAAGATTCCAATACTCAAATTCAGTACACATTTGAGGTTTCAAAAACTGACCAAATCTTTAATTATATCTTAAAAGAAAATTTCATCAACTTGCATCCAAATCACAAATTGCCAACCAAAAAAGAGTTAAAAGGGAGAGAGTATTATAAGTATTACAACTCATTTAATCAGTCCACTACCTGTTGAATGTTTAAGAATGTGATATATGATCAAATTAATAAAGGGATAGTGAAATTCCCTAAGAAGAAAGATATGATTCTTATAGAGGGAGATCCATTCCTACTAGTTGTAACATTTAATTCCATCAATGTGGATTTGAGAATGTTACTGGACCTGAAAAAGAAAATCAAGGAGAAAAAGAAGGTGTGGAACACGCTTGGTCAACCTTTTGCAAATATTATTTTACAGAAAAATATACCAAGCCATATTCCACAAACATTCCTTTGGAGTCCATTGCTCTAATGGGATAGTGAGAGAATTTAAAAATCAAGATGTAAAGCAAAATCATGCTTAACCTTGCAGATGGAAACCAAATAGGTTTAAAAGTCACTGAAGACTAGCCTCACATAGAAAATTCGTAATAGCAGATAGAAGGTTGCATGCACCAAATACCTTCAAAAATAATTACTGGTCTAGAAAAAAAAAAGGATGAAAAACCTGCACCAAAATTCAATAGGAGACAGCCTAAGTTCCACCAAATAAGCAATGGCATCAAGTGGATCATAAAAAATTTTCTCAGCCTTTAACTCGCACATAGAAGAAAAGACTACAGAGACAAAAGGCAGCGAAAGAAAGTAGGAGAAATAGGAGGTGCAATTTGATACTAAATCCAAATTCAAATGAAAAGCTATAGAAGATTCAATTTCAAGTAAGGAAGAGTCCATTGATAGTTCAAATGAACTATACATTGAGTTTAATAGTGTTACTTTAGATGGTGAGGCAATGCCCTTTAGATGTGTTGCATCTTTCGTCACGTTGCCTCAGGAATTCATGATGCAGGAAGCTAAAAAAGACATTTGGGTGTTCTGGTGTAACATCCTACAGGAAGTGGAGGAGCATCTCAATGGCGTTACAATCCAGGCCACTAGGTCAGATTATCCCAAAAGAGTAATCTTGGAAAAACCATATGTGAAAAGTTATTTTTTTTTCTTTGTGAAAGTTATTCCTCCGGCACTCTTGCACTAATTAAACCCAGTTTGCCAAAAATAACAGTAAGAAAATCACAATTTACTTTAATTATCTACTAAAAATTTAAGTTTTTCAAACAACTCATCTACAACTCAAGAACTAAAAAAACCAGTAATAACAAGGAAAAAATAACCATAATTTCACCCAAAAAACCCCATATTTATTGAATTTATTTAGTAAAAAGAATCATACGTTTCACTTATAAAAATTTTAACTCATTCATTTACTTAAAAATTTGTAGTGTTTAAAGAAATCAAACAACAAAAAATGGAGTAAAAAAACTCAAAACAAGAAAAAAATAGACAACCTAACAACAATCCAAAAAAAAAAAAAAAACAACAACAACTTGACAATGACCAAATATTAAGTTATTATTAATATTTAATAATTTAATATTTAATGATATAATATTTAATAATAATTTAATACTTAATAAATAATAATATTAATTTAGTATTTAAAAATTTAAATAATTGAATAAAAATTTATTTTTAAATAAATTTGTATTTATATATTTTATATTTAATAAATTAATAAATGTATATTAATATAATTTATATTTACATAAATGAATTTTATTTAAAAAAAGCATAAAACCTGGACAACAACCAAAACAATAAAAAAAACTAGAAAAAAAAAACATGAACAACAACTTGTCAATAAAGAAAAAGAAAGTTAAAAAAAAGCTTAAAACAAGTATAAAAAATAGACAATAACCAAACAACAACCAAAAATAACTAAATTACAACAAACTAACAACAACCAAATATTAAATTATTGTTAATATTTAATAATTTAATAAATATGTACTTTTTTAATAAATTTAAATTTATATAATTTATATTAATACAGTTTATATTTATATAAATTAATTTATATTTAAAACAAGCGTAAAATATGGACAACAACCAAAAAACCAAAAAAAATCAATAATAACCCAAAAATAACCTACAACAGCCAAAAAAAAAAAAAACTTAAAACAAGTATAAAAGTGGACAACAACAATCCAACAATAACCTCACAACAATTAAATTATTTTTAGTATTTAATAATTAATATTTAATGATTTAATATTTAATAATAATTTAAAATTTAATTATTATTCAACTTTTAAAGATGTTTCTACTTATTCAGCTCTGTTAGCCTATAATTGGTTCTTGATTTCTTGGTTGACTGATTCCTTGTAGGAAAAGGTCATGTTTATTGGTAGAGTTCTTGGAATCAAACACTCGAAGAGTTTGTGCATGACATCAATCTTTTTTTTTTTTTTCTTTGAGGAAAAAGTAACTTTCATTCAAAAAGAGCCAAAATCAACAATATTTTTTGTAACACAATCGAAGGAAAGGAATCAAACCAAGTTACTTCTATTCTACGAGAACTAAAAGAAAATTGAGCAAGGTTGTGAGCACCTTGTTAGCAATTCTAGGAGTGTAAAGAAAATAGTAATATTGAAAGTTGCTACAAAGCTCATGGATATGAGACATAACAAGACTGATTTCTAATAAATCCTTGGAAGATGCTGTGAGTTTCAGGAAAAGCGGTAGGCAGCCAAATTCAATAAGAATTTTTGGTAGCTGCATTGAAATAGCTAGATGAATCCCCATTTGACAAGCAACAACTTTAGCTAACTCTAGTGTGAGCAGAGAAGCAAAGCATCTTTCAAGATTTTGGCAGCTTTTACTCTTCATATAGTATCTTAAATAATCGCTCCCAAGCTAGTACTCTAATCTTATTTGACATTGCATCAGAATTGATTTTTTGATATCCTTGAGCTGGAGTTTGCCATCTTGAAACCTTGTCACCACCCCTTTGATCTTGTTGCTTCTTATTAGCCTCTTCATATAGTAACAATTATTAAAATCCGAAGATTTCTTTTTATGGAGCCAAATATTATGGCCACACTAGATAATCCACACACACTCTTAAATACATATATATATATATATATATATATATATACATATATATATATATATATATTTATATGTTTTTTGTGTGTGTGTGTTTCTATGTATGTGTATACGTGTATATATAGACATACATACATACACATATAAATATAGATCGAGATTGAGAGTTTTGCTAGTTGATAACAAGAGATATATAAAATTAAAAATGCAATGCTAATGCAAATGTATGATGCACACAACAATATAATTTTGGGATACATGGGTACATTCAAGAATGATAGTGATGTAAGCTAGAGTGCCCATAATATTCATCTAAGAGATCTAAAAATGAAGCACACATGGTAGTAATATGAAATTAAGCACATGAATGTGAATGGAAATGCAAAAATGCAAGATATAATCATTAAACACACATTAAATAAGGGTTAGTATCACATAAGACATAAATAAACAACCACAAAAGCCATAAGCATAAAGTAAGTGGCTTATCCTTGATCATCAACCAAAGGTTATAAGATGTTAAAGATTGAAAACCAAGTTGAAATCAAAACAAATAAAATAAGAAAACAAAGTTAAAAGATTGAAATCAAAGATTTTTAAGTAAAAACCAAAACAAAGCATGAAAGATCTAATCATCTTAGGATTTTGAGACTTTTATTCAATAATCAAATCACTTTCTCAAAGGTTTTAAAGGCCCCTAAATCCATCTTTGGACTCATTTTAGATTAAAAACATAAAAAAACATCATGAGAATGAACAGTCAACCTCAGTCGTTGTTTTGGCTTGCCAGAATGGAGGAATAACTGGCCAAGCACATGAGCAGTCAGTCAACTATTCCTCTCATGGGACAAAAATACTCATTTTTTTTTTATTAAAATTTCATAAAAACAAGCCCTAAGACCTATAACCAAAGACTCCATAAGCAAAAGGAATTGCATTTAGAAGTGTTTAGCCTCAGAAAATAGATTGAAACTCACCAAAAGTTGATTGAATCAAGAAAAGAAAGTAGGCTTTTGAGTTGGATGTGTTTAGGCTTTTATTGTGTTTGATTTTTGTTTAAGGTTGGCGTTTAGATGATTTTGGTGTTACAATTGAGGATTGATTGCAGAATTTGGAAGGATTTGAGAGTGATTTTTAGGGATGGATTGAAAGAAAATGGGTTTTGGTTAGGGGTGTCAAAATGGGTTGGTGGGTCGTGTTCGTGTCGGGTTGACCCACTCTGGTGACACGATTAGGGTCAACACGAACACGACCCATTTATTAATTGTGTCAAATATTTCAACCCTAACACGACACGTTTATTAAACGGGTTACACGAACACGACACGTTTAACCTATTTAAATAAATGGGTTAGATGGATCGTGTTGATCATAAAATTCAACATGACCCATTTAACCTGTTTAACATCCATCAGGTTTAACCTATTTAACCCATTTAACTTGTTTAACCTATTTAACCTGTTTAATACACAATTTACATAAAACCTAGTAAAATTTATAATATATTACCTTCTAAAATAAACATAAAACATAAAAAAAAAACACAAATAAAGTTAATAATACATGACCAATATTTAAAAATAAGTACAATTTAAAGTCTTTTAAATAAACACAAATAAAACTTCAAAATGATAATCTAAATTCCAGAATTATTTGGGGAATGAGAAGCAATTTCTTTGTTCATCTCCAAAGCTCTAATTTAAGTTTAATAATATCTTTTGTAAGTTCTTCCAAATCCAATCTTTTTGCATCTACAAAAAAAAAATAATAATAATTAAAAAAAAATGAGTTAGCCATTTTTTTTTTTGGAAACAAGTTAGCTAATTTATTAGTTAAGAAAAATACAAATAATAAGTAAATAATCATATAAAATGATTGTTGATGGACATATAAATAAACTGGGTAAAATTGAGAATATTACCTTCATCAGGACCAGGGACTACTCGCCAAGATTCTTTGATCTTAAACACTCCAATCTGCAGCAGAGAAATAATAGTAAGTGGTGTTTTGATCTTAAAAATGAAATGATTTATTTTATTGTATTTGTATTTTTTGCTTACATGGTAAGTGGTGTTTTGTTTGTATTTAGATGGTAAATGGGAATAAAAATAAAAATGAAATGATTTTTTGCTTACAGCAGAAAACAAAGCTTGTGTTATTAAGAACAAACAATTCTTGAACTCTGTCAAAAACAATTCAATAAAACAAAAAAACCATAACATCAAGAAGTTATTAAGAACAAACAATTCTTGATTCAGTTAAACGCAGAAACTAATAAAAGATTATCATTAGTCAAAGCTGATTCCAACACAATTGACTTGGAAGTCTTCTCTAACGTTCTCAATTAGAACATAACGCAAAAGCAAA
>CATIWK010069075.1:0-20167 GCA_949634005.1 Mallotus japonicus
TTTGTTTTTTTTATGCCTTTAGAATTTAATTGATATTTATATTCATTGAGTCGCGACTCACCAAATCGTAATTATTTTTCCAGATAGTGAAGCTTGAAGGGTGATTGTCTTGTAGCTTATAGCATTATAAATAAAGCATGAAGCATAGGTTGTCGGTCGAATCCAGACTCTCACTCTCTCCTTGAACATAAGCATACATAAAATAAAGGGAATGTGTTGTATTTTCTTGTAAATATAGCTCATATGTATTATATGAATAAAAATGTTACAATCTTTTATGTACTTAAATAATATGTTGACTTTGTCTAATTATGATATGGTTGTATTATTATTATGTTAAATAAAGACTTGAAGTATTTATATAGTAAAGGAATAGGGTGTTACATGCACTATCTTTGTAGTTGAGTTTCCAACATATTTCAACAGATTTCTTCTTTATACTACTTAGAATAAGTTCTTCAATTTTTTCTTCATTAACAATCTTTCATTCAGCTTTTTAGTTGCTATAAGTGGGATTTTTCCCTCTCAAAGCTCATAAACCCTATATTAGTTGCTATTTCAAATCCTATGAGGTGCAAACTTCCTTTCTCTTATGTGGCAGTCATGCATGGAAGAGAACAACTGACATCAACGACTAGGCTGTGCCCACATGTGCATAAATCATTTCACATTGGAGGGTTCCGTCATATATAACACCCTAGGACTAACGGTTGATTTTTTAAATTCATTGTGTACTCAATCATAAAAAATTAAGGGTTATTTGCAAAAAAAATCATGACTTATAGCAGTTTTAACAATTTTAACCAAACATTTGAACCTTGGCAAAATAAAACATGACCTTTAATTTTTTTGCAACTCGAAACACCGATCGATATTCCGGTGAATGGATGCTTGCGTGTCAGGCTTGAGTTAGGTGAAGTCTCCACGTCAACAAAATTTTTTTCCACCTATGAAAGGGTTATTTGCAAAAAAAATCATGACTTATAGTAGTTTTGACAATTTTAACACAACTTTTGAAAGTTGGCAAAATAAAACATAACCTTTAATTTTTTTGCAACTTGAAACACCAATCAATATTCCGGTGAACCGATGCTTGCATGTCAGACTACATTTAGACGAAATCTCGAGGTCATCAAAATTTTTTACACGTAAAACTCACCGTTTCATATAAACTGTCGTAATGCTAATTCAAAAGCACAAAGAAAGATAATTAATTAATTAATTAAAAAATAACTTAACACCAATCAGCAGGTTCTTGAAACCTAACAGTCCAAACATGAATATTTATGCATCCAATGACACCAAGAAACCTAGTATTGGCTTGGACTGTTATTGGTGTTAAGTTATTTTTCTTAATTAATTAATTCTGCCATTGTGCTTTTGAATTAGCATTACGGTAGTTTATATAAAACGAGGAGTTTCATACGTGTAAAAATTTTTTGATGAACTTGAGATTTCGTCCAAATGTAGCCTGACATGCAAACATCCGTTCACCGGAATATCGATTGGTGTTTCGAGTTGCAAAAAAATTAAAGATCATATTTTATTTTGCCAAATTTCAAAAGTTGTGTTAAAATTGTCAAAACTGCTATAAGTCATGATTTTTTTTTTTGCAAATAACCTTTCATAGGTGGAAAAAAATTTTACTGATGTGGAGACTTCACGTAACTCAAGTCTGACACGTAAGCATCCGTTCACCGAAATATCGATCGGTGTTTCGAGTTGCCAAAAAATTAAAGATCATGTTTTATTTTGCCAAGTTTCTAATATTTGGTTAAAATTCACAAAACCGTTATAAGTCATGATTTTTTTTTTTTTTTTGCAAATAACCTAAAAATTAATGTTATAAGGCCAATTTGAAAATCGGCTATAATTTAAAGGACTGGAATTGTTGTTATCCCAAATAATAATAATAAGAATAAATTATAAAAAATAAAATAATAAAAAAATAAATATGAAAAATGCTTAGGTGTGCGTGAAAAAAAAACTGAAAGTGGAGATGAAAAAAAGAGTTAAAAGTAAAGTATCAGTCCCAATTTTCCTTTTATTAAAAGTTATCCCCTTCTCCTATAGGCCTCTTGCCACTAACGCTATCCAAAATGCTGAAAGTGGCACCAAACCCATCACTCCATTTCTCACTTCTGAAAACCTCAAAAACCCATAAAGAAACCCAACAGCTCCATGCTCTTTCACTCAAAACCAACACTTTCTCTCACCCATCAGTCTCTTCTACCCTTACATCTCTTTACGCTCAGCCAAAAATCAACAATCTTGAATATGCTTTATCCATCTTTAATAGAATCCAAGAACCCTCTTTGGTTCTTTGCAATATCATTATCAGTTGTTATATTGAGAACCAATTTTCCCATGATGCCATCACTCTCTTTTCTAAGTTACTTCATGAATTTAACCCTGACGGGTATACATTGCCCTCTGTGATTAAGGGCTGTGCAAGGTTGCATGCCATTAAAGAAGGGCAACAGATTCATGGGTTGGTTTTAAAACTTGGGTTTGGTTATGATAAGTTTGTGTTGGGTAGTTTGGTTAACATGTATGCTAAGTGTGAAGATATTGATAGTGCAAAGAAAGTTTTTGATTCAATGGATGATAAAGACTTAGTTTCTTGGAATTCTTTAATTGATGGGTATGCTAAATGTGGGCAGGTTGATTTGGCAATGAAATTGTTTGAGGAAATGCCTGAAAGAGACTTGTTTTCTTGGACTGCTTTGATTGATGGGTTTTCTAAGTGCGGGAAAGTAGATGTTGCTAGAGAGTTATTTGATAAAATGCCTAGTAGGAGTTTGGTCTCTTGGAATGCCATGATTAATGGGTACATGAAAGCTGGGGACTTCCTGTCAGCATCTGAATTGTTTGATAAGATTCCCGAAAAGAATTTGATTACATGGAATTCAATGATAGCTGGTTATGATTTGAATGGGAGGTTTAAGGAAGCTTTGGAGTTGTTTGTGACTATGTTGGAAAGGGGTTTTATGCCTAGTCATGCTACGCTAGTCAGTACTTTTTCTGCAGTTTCAGGTTTGGCTAGTCTTAGTGTAGGGAAATGGTTACACTCTTACATGGTTAAAAATGGCTTTGAATTAGATGGTGTGCTTGCTACGTCATTGATAGATATGTATTCTAAGTGTGGGAGCATTGAAAGTGCCCTATCTGTTTTTCCATTAATACATGAGAAGAAGTTAGGGCATTGGACTGCTATAATTGTAGGCTTAGGAATGCATGGCATGGCTGACAAAGCTCTGGAGTTATTTCATGAAATGTGCAGGACTGGAATGAAGCCTCATGCCATAACTTTTATTGGTGTATTGAACGCTTGTAGTCATGCAGGATTGGTCAATGAAGGTCTCAACTATTTTGACATGATGATAAAGAATTATGGAATTGAACCCTCAGTTGAACACTATGGTTGTTTGGTGGATATTTTATGTCGTGCTGGGTGTCTTGAAAAGGCAAAGAAAATTATTAAGAATATGCCCATCACACCAAACAAGTTTATTTGGATGAGTTTACTTAGCGGTTCTAGGAGATATGGAAACACAGATATTGGTGAGTATGCAGCAAGTCATTTGATGGGAGTGGCTCCGGATACTATTGGATGTTATGTTGTTCTCTCAAATATGTATGCTGCCAATGGTCTTTGGGACAGAGTTTCACAGGTTAGAGAAATTATGAAAAAGAGAGGGGTTAGAAAGGAACCAGGGTGTAGTTCAATAGAGCACAGAGGAAAGCTTCATGAATTTGTTGTGGGTGATAGATCACATCCCCAAACAAAAGAGATATATTATAAGTTGAGAGAGATGGGGGAGAAACTGAAACTTGAGGGACATGTGCCTGACACAAGCCAGGTTCTGCTATGCATTGAAGAAGAGGAAGAAAAGGAAGCAGAACTTGAAAACCACAGTGAGAGGTTGGCTATTGCTTTTGGTCTCATTAATGTAGATTCTGGGAGTCCTATTCGCATCATGAAGAACCTTCGGGTTTGTAACGATTGCCATGCTGTTACAAAACTTCTGTCTAAAATCTACAACCGTGAAATTATTGTGAGAGATAATAGTCGTTTTCATCATTTTAAACATGGAATATGTTCCTGCAAGGATTTTTGGTGACTTCTGCCTCGTAATGGTATTGGAGCTATATTGTTCTTCTCAGATTGGAAGCGTCAGGCTGTTTGTATCAATTGCTCAAAATTTTTAGTAGCTCTGCTGCAAAGCTTTGGGCAAGTGTATGGTTTGGCAGTATGGGTTCTTGCTTGAGGCGAATCAGTTGGCCTGCAAAAGAACATCAGAAAATCTTCCTATTTGTTAATGATTTAGTTTTCGACGGTTTACCTTCATAAATTTGTTATTTTCAGAGGAAGAGGGCCCCAAATGGGTAACTCGGTTCCATTGAATCCTGGTTTTTCTCTTGCCCTCTGCCCAGCCATTATTGGAGCTATTGTTGCATCATGCATGTCTCTGAAACATTGAGCTTACTGTTGTAGGCAAGCATGCTTTGTCTAAAATCATCAAATTTATGACACATTCCAACCAATCACATGGTTCAAGTTCAAAGGAGACTGATATTTTAGTCATACAATACTTTCCACATAATCAGCTTCAACTAATAGTACATGAGTATTGATGGAGTCCACAACAAGAGCATTTCAACAAGAGTACAAGGACAGTAATGTTACAACTTACAACCTGAAGTTATACATCTGATTCTCTTCATTTTCCAGGAACAAAGTTAGTGGCATAAGCCCATGCATTGTTGGCCACTGGGTCAGCAATGTGATCATAGAGGTTTTCAATAGGTCCCTTCCCAGTGACAATAGCCTGAACGAAGAATCCAAACATGGAAAACATTGCCAGGCGTCCATTCTTGATCTCTTTCACCTTCAACTCAGCAAATGCTTCAGGATCATCAGCCAGTCCTAAAGGGTCAAAGGCTCCGCCAGGGTAAATGGGGTCAAGTCCTTCACCAAGTGGTCCTCCACCAACTCTGTACCCCTCGACAAATCCCATGAGCACAACCTGGCAAGCCCAGATTGCGAGGATGCTCTGAGCATGGATAAGGTTGGGATTGCCAAGGTAGTCAAGACCACCTTCAGAAAAGATTTGGGCACCAGCCTTGAACCAAACTGCTTCACCGAACTTGACACCATTCCTTGAAAGGATTTCAGGAAAGACACAGCCAAGTGCACCAAGCATGGCCCATCTGCAGTGGATCACCTCAAGCTCACGGTTCTTGGCAAATGTCTCTGGATCTGCAGATAAACCAGCAGTGTCCCACCCATAGTCACCCGGGAATTCACCAGTCAGGTATGATGGAGTTTGCTCAGAGAATGGACCCAAGTACTTTGGGCGGTCTGGGCCATACCTGTTTTGTCAGTTAAATTTATGCGGTCAGATCTGTACGATTCGAATGCCAACATGTTTCGAAAGCTCGACGAACTTCTATACACACCAGATGTAAGAGAGGATGTTGAAAATTCTAGTGGGGTGTCCTTTTTAGCTATGAAATTTTAGGGGGGGCAATTCTCAGTAGCCAATATCAAGTGCATAGATTTTGAATGAGGGGTTAAAATCATGGATTTGGAGTCATTTATTGTATTGATTGAAGGAATAGGGAATTCATAAATTTTTATTAATCCTTTGCATTCTGAACTACCCAAAATTGGGTTATTTAAAATGCCCACCTAAGGTGGTGCTTAGAAATTTTGTGAAATCCCTCAATTTATGAGATGAGGAGTTGAACAAACTGCCATGAGACTTGAGAATTGGAAATTGCATGGATTTCACATTCTCAACAGAGCCGAAGAAAAATTACTAGAGTTGATAGAGCATAATTTCTAATTACTTTACTCTGCATTGATATGCTTTTTAGACCAGGAACACTCCTGCTATTCTATCAAATAGTCCAAATTTTGTTGCATCAAGTCTTAATTGACTAGAGGAGGTAGAATGAAGAAAAACAACATTTCTTTACAGTATCAACCATTTAAGGATACTATCCCCATTCTTAAAGAATTATTCCAATGGTATTTTCAGGGTAAAAAATGCCATTCCTGGAAGCATTTAAGCTAATCTTAAAAGTTTTCTAATGGAAATGAAACGAAAAAAAAAATGATGATTACGAGTGACAGTAACTATCAATCACAAGGTGAGGATTAATATTACCAAATGCTTTGGGGAGCACTCCTGACAGTCCTGCGCATGGTAATGCGGCCACCACCAGAGGGACCAACCTTGCGGACGAGTTCATTTGATTGCTTCAAAGCTGTCTGACCAGCAAATGCAGATTGTTGAATTGCAGAGGTTGCCATGGTTGCTTGCTTGGCGAAGTTTTTCTGCCTTTAGTATTCAATTGTTTTTCTTAAGTTTTGGCTGAGGAGGATGTATGAGAGGCAGGAAGAGGAGGGTTATAATGGAAATGAGAAGATGTTGTGGATCAGGAAATCTACACATCAGCAGTTCCTTATTGGTTATTGGATTGGATGTAGATTTCCATGTTGATATTTTCAGGGATATAGAGGTTTCTATGCTGCCATGTGGATATTGTAAAGATCTTCTTGGTGGGATGTTTTCATAGTAGAATACAAGCCACATATTGGGTAACCATTTAAAAAAAAAAAAAAAAAATTCTTATTCTATCTGGCTATTTTTGCCACAAGTAAGACAAATCTAAACCAAATGGCTTTAGTTTTGGCTAGTTTAGCCTAATTAACTTTTAGTTTCTTTTAATACTTCCCTGTGACTAAATATTTTCTCACATTTTGCTAATTAGTGTTATGTAATTCTATTACAAACCCACATAAAAAAATTAGCTTATTTTTTTAAAAATAATCAAAACAAAAATCAAACTGTATTTTTTTTTTTTAACTGGTGTCACATTATTAGATACTTTCATAAAAGGCAGGATTGTGGTAGAGGAAAGGAGTACATTTCCTATTTACCAGAAAAAATGGAACTACAAAGAACCAAGTTATTGCCAACATTTTTACTGCAGCATTTACATTTACATAGAAAACAGGCTAAAAAAAGGACTATATTTACAGAACTGATAGACATCATTAGAGAGAGAGAGGGAGGCTATCTATAAATAAAAAAAAGAGACATGCTAAACAAGACGACTTGACGTATTTAACGACGAAAGACCTGCGCATCACCTGGGTAGAAATAATAAGAAAAAGAGAATAAGAAGATCATAGAAAGTGGAGTGACCAAGAGTAAAAGAGGTGACCAAGGCCTCATCCTCCTCCTTGATGACCTAACCTCATTTGAGCCGTGTGATCTTGAAAACCAATTTGAAAGGAACTCTGAAATGAATGCCATAGCCTTTTCCAAACCCCATGAAAGTGCAGCAACAATGAAACTTATAGCCCAATGCACCAAATTTAACCTCTTACAGCCAGCTAGGCTTGTCCCAAACTCAACTATAACCACCTGCATTGCCATCAGAATCCCTAAGGCCGGCAACAACCAGTAGTGGTGAAGGACAGCTTCTGCTGCTTCTTTGCTTAACATGCCAATGGCTTTGAACTGATTGCATACCTGACATAGCATGAAGCTGCTGAAGACCAGTGGCTTCCATATGTCTTCATTTATGTTTGGTGTAGCTTTTCCTACTAAATGCAAGGCTAGCAGCAGAGAAGTCTGGGACAAAACTTCAGTAGCTATATTTTTCCATATGGCTTTGGTTATCAGTGGCTTGGTCCGATCAGAAGGTGGATTGGCCATGTGCTCCAGGCTTCTCAGCTCCATTACCATCATTAAACTACCAAGAAGACATATGATGACGTTCACCCAAATTAACTGAATTGCTGTCAGTGGACTGTCCCATGAACATATTGCAGCAACAAGATTTATCAGTAACCCGGAAATGCAAGTGATCAGCTGAAGTTGAGAGAACTTCTGTATGTTGTTGTAAGCACATCTACCATATTTCACAACTTCAAGTTTTGATTCTAGTAAACATTCATCTGAAACAACAATGTCAGTGCTCTCTCTTGCTATTTCTGTGCTCTGATTTTCCCTTGTGATTCTTATATCAGCTGCTTTTAAAGCTTGAAAGTCAGTTATTGTTAACCCTCCAAAGAAAGCAACTACATGGCCCTTTTGCTTCAAACTCTTAACTATTAAAAGCATGTCGTCAGATAGGCAACTTCCCATTACAATGGCCTCTTCTATTTTCTTTATGCTTTCGGAGTCTGTCAGGCCTTGAATTTGTCGACCTTCAAGCTTAACATCATATGAACCAGGTGAAATGATTCCAATTTCACGAGCCGTATCTCCAACGGCTGAGAGTTCATTATGTGACACTAATTTGATGCTTACTCCAGCTTTCTTAAGAGCTTCTAAAGTTTCCTGACACGAGCATTTCAGACCCACCAATGCCAGCAATTGCAAATCCTCTTCTCTAGATTCCGGATCCTCTATTTGCTTACACACAAATGCAATTGCTCTAAGACCTCTACTCTTCATATTTTCAATAACTTGCTCGAAATTTCTTCTCTCATCTTTTATGCACTGAATTTGCCCCTTGGAATTGTAGTAATGTGAACACAAGTTCAATATTGTTGATGCATCTCCTTTCAAATACATATATAGAATTCCCTCACCATCTCCATTTTTCTTAATCACAACCCGACTACAATTCGTGTCGGATCCAACTCTTCTGTGACAAATAACAGAGAAGCCTTGGTCTGACAATTCCATATTCGCACCCCACCTGGACTTTAGCCAAGCAACAAGCATATCATCTGGAGGCACAAGGGTGGAAGCACCAATACCTTGGCACAGAGCTTCAAGAACAGCAGGATTAGTGCCACAAACTACATCAATATTTATATCTTCTCCACCAACACGAAATTCGTTAACCTCCATCTTGTTGCATATCAGTTCACCAGATGCGTTGATACAGATGACAGAAACAAGCCCCATGGTGCCACAACCTGATAAATTTTGAGGCTTTACCCCAGATGATTCCACCTTCCCCTTCCAATAACGGAGGGAAACTATGATCACAACGGACATCCCATGTTGCATTCCTATCACGATTGATGTAAGAGCACCTGTTAGAACGCAAATTCTTCCTCTAGGTCTCCAAAACATATTCTCAAATATATTCATCAGCACATGCATTTTGGTATTCCCCTTCAAGTCCGGTATGATGTCATCATTCTTGTGCTGTTTATTACATAGAATCCTGATTAAAACAATGACTGCAATTATCACAGATACAAAAAGAGCTGGACTGTCTGCACAAGAGTTTGGTTTCACAATTTGAGTTTCGAAAAGTGTCTTCTCTTTAGGATCATCTGATGATGTATTAGCACCTGCTGATATCACAATCATACGACCCTGTCCTTCAGTTACCTTTGATCCACAGAAAAGAAATGGGTTTGCAACACGATGAATTTTGGAATTAAAGACTTCATCCAAAACCAAGGTATCATCATCCGCATATAAGCCATCAGCTGGAACAATACAATCCTTCTTCAGAAGCACCAAATCACCCCGAACAAGGTCAGATACTGCTATCGTATGGCTCTCTCCGTTTCTTATAACTTCAGCTACCAATTTTTTCTTCTTCAGTCGCTGCTTCTCCAGCTTCCTTTGATGGCAAAAGTTAGTGAGCGAACCGAAAGTGACAAGCACAAACACAGCAACAAGTATGGCAACCCCATCATGCCACCCATCTTGAGGTCCTTGTTCTTCTATGTCAATGGCAAACGACAATCCAGCTGAGATCAAGAGCAGAATAACGGTATAGATATTACAAGATTCCAGGAAGTTGCAGATGAACCCCTTTGCAGTTTCAGGAACGGGGTTACTGATCCGTGACCGCGAGCCTACATCACGAATCCCACTCTGCAAATTAGAACCAAGAGCTGAAGCAACTCTTTCAACACCTCCAAAACTTTTCAATAAAGGCAAGTTCCTTTCCTTCACAATATCATTGAGGACGAGATGTTTGCTTTTGCTGAGAGAAATGACGACACGAACAAATAAAAAGCAACGCCGAACCCGAACCCGGCCATATTGTCCAGAAGCTGAGGCCGAAGCGGACGTGGTGGCAGTGGTGATGGTGGTAATGGATAAGGTGGTGTTAAGAGACATGTTATTGGATGCAACTGGTACGTCAACAGAAGCACAGAAGTAGAGAAGAAGAAGAAGATGAAAGATGATAAAGCTGGCTAGAGCTTAAAAATATTTGAAGGTGTGTGGGCTCTGTGATGGACCTTGGTCGGCTTTTATAGGCGAAAAATAAAAAAAAATAAATAAAAAATAAATAAATAAAAGAGTTTGGTAAAATAACCTCAAAATTCAAAGAGAACGGGTGGGTGTCTTGAGCCAGTCACTGACCCTATGTTTAAATAAGGAAGGAAGGAAGAAAAATAAGGAGAGAAAATAAGGGAGAAATAACTTTTTCATATTTGAAAAAATAAAGAAAAATAAGGGAGGAAAGAAAATATATATTATTGTCCTCCTAAATTTTTCTCTCCAATTTTTGAGAGAGTGAAAATAAAGTGAAAAAAATGAAAAAATAATAATAATAATTAAATGTAATTCAAATTTTAGAGATGAAAGAATAAAATAATAATTTAAATTTTATCCACTTTCCTTCCTGTCATACTATTATTTTTCCTCTATCCAAATAAAAGAGAAAAAATTAAAGAAAAAAAAAACATTATTTTTCTCTCTATTTTCCTCTCTATTTTCTTTCCTCCATTTCCTTCATTACCAAACATAGTATGAGAGCTAAATTAATGTTTGAACAATTACGTTTGCCCATGAAATTTGATGGAATATTCCTCCATTTTTTCCTTAGATTTTACAAACAATACCGTATCGCGTAAAGGACCAAAAAAAAAAAAAAATTAACAACTTCTTCTGTTAATAAAGATAAAACAGTTTATAAAATAATTTAATCCCTCACTTATTTAATTTTTTTAAATCTATGATTTCAATACTGATTAAACTTTTAAACACATATATATACTATTATTAAAAAATAAAATTTTAAATTTTTATTAATTTTATTTTGTATTCACTTTTTTACTGTTAATTTGATTAAAACACTAAAAGATTAATAACTTTTTATTTTCAAAGTGAAATCAACCAAATTAAGAAACTTGCTTGTACAAGTGTAAGTATTGAAAAAATAGTTATTTTTAAAACTTTAAATTAAGTTGAAATAAGTTTAAAAATAAAAAAAAATAAAATTTTTACTTTTATAAAATAAAAGGGGCTAAATATTTTTTGATGTAAAAGACTTACCGGAAATTTGATCAAAATGATTAAAATGTTGATAGAATGAAGTTGAGGGATATAAATGTTTTATTTTCAAAGAAGAGTGTGTGTAAAAATAATATGCTCTAAATGCTAGAGAAAAATTATGTGAATAAAATGTAAGTGTAAGGATAAAAATTATTATTACTGTTTTATTGAAATCAATCAAGAAACTCCTGTTATATGGTGCTGTAGTGCAGCACTTGCAAGATCAGCAATTTAGCTCTAACGCATTTCAAACAAATTCATTTATCTCTTGGTTGGTTTAAGAAATTTATTTTATTTTTAAATAAATTTTAAATTTATTTGCAAATAAATTTTAAATTTATTTAAACTAAACACATTTTATCAATAAAAAAATATTTAGTGTTAAGTAATTCTATGAAATTAAGAAGTTAGAATTGAAAATAAACTTTATAAAATTTTTATTTAAACTAAACACACTTATTTAAATTTACAAATAAATTTTATAAAATTTTGTAAAATTTATTTTAACTAAACACACTGTTAACGCGGAGAATAGTATAACAGAATTTTGATCTATAGTGTGATGCTTCATGTGCTTTCACAGCCATAACTCGTACGTACATGGCATGGGAAAAATCTACACAAAATTGAAGCCTGGTTTCCCAGTCAAATTTGGCGGTACTTTCTATGCATTTCTATGTAGCGGCCCGTCGATCTTTTTGGATATTGAAAATGTTGGTCGGTCAAGCTTGAAATAAACTGCTACTTGGTACGGGAAGTAATATTAATAATTATTCTATGCAAGCATGCACATGGAGTTGACCTGTGTCTCTCCCTTTCAATCATTTGTTTTTATGAGATTTTTTTTATGGCTATATCATTCGCTACGTGGCTCTTTATCATTTTTTTTTGTGAGGGTAGTGTTATATAAAACTAATATAATATAATTTTTTTTTTATCAATTTTCGATTTCATCATTTTCATTTTTAAAATGGTAATATAATGACGTGCTCAATCATTTGTATTCAAATTGTTTTTAAATTGCTTAAATTGGCTAGTAGATTCGGATTTTAAATATATACAGTTATATAAATTAAGTGCTAAAATTTTTTTACTGTTTTTATTATTTTATTCAGATTGAAATAAATTAATTAAAATTTAAAGAATTTTAAATACTAAAAAAAGTAAAAAAAAATAAAGATAGAGAAAAATAACTAAAAAAGAAAAAATATTACAAATAAAAAGAAAAAAATTAAAAAATAAATTCTTCCTTCCCCAAAAATAACAGAAATAGTTATGCATGGATGAGAAATTTTTAGTGGACCCTATTTGCTTTGTACTCTTCACTACATAATAAATATTTTTTGCTATTGTACAAACATTTATAAATATACAAATAAAATTAAAACTGTTGGATTTAGTTTTATTTAATTACAATTATTGATTTTTTTTTTATGTACCAATATCTGTAAATTGTATCAATGGCTACAATTAAATTAGTAGTAATTTAACGGTTCTGATTCTATTTGTATTGATACAAATGCGTGTATTGTAGAATAACTCCATAATAAATATATCATTATTAATTAAAAGAGACGCCTTTACCAACCGCAATTGTAAATCCCCACCGATTATTTTAAGGCCAAATATATAATTTCACCCATAAACTTTATTGAATTATTTTATATCACCTATCGATTTTTATTTTGTTCAATTTTACCTCTTAATTTCTATTTTTACTTATTTAATTCTTCCTGCACACCAGACAAATGAGTGTATTTAATTCGCGCTGAGTTTGAATAGGTGAAAAATATAAGTTAAGAGATAAAATCGGTGAAAAATAGAAACTATATAGACTAAATAGGTGAAAAATAGAAGTTAATATGTAAACTTTAACAAAATAAAAATCGAGAAGTAATATAGAATAATTGAGTAAAGTTCGGAGGTGAAATTGTATATTCTGCTATTATTTTAACAAGAAAAAACAAATCAGCTTCAAATCTTAATTATAGAAAACCCTTCTCTCATATCAAGATTTGATTGAAGCAAAAAAAAAAAATGAGAGAAGCAGGGATCAATTTTGGGCAAGGAGACCAAAAAAAGTAAAAGACTAATAAAAAAATCTGATTTTTTTATTGTTAAACATTAGAAAAGAAAATGAATAGAGTCCATGTGCTAATCATTTGATGTGATTAACCAGTTGAAATTAGAGTTAGTTAATTAATTCGTCAAAAACAAGTTAGTTTCTTTTTAACAACTAGAGGTTGGGGAAGAGATTAAACCAATAATTTCAATATTATAATTTCATCATTCGAACAAGAAAAAAAATTAGTTAATTTTAAGGAAAATAGCATTTTAATATTTTAATTTTTATTATTTTAAGGTTTAAATATTTTTTTTAATTTCATTAAGTTGTTGAACTTTATAATTTATAGTTAATACCACGTTTTTAGTCAAAATTTTCGTTATACTCTCTCCAGCCTTCACCTGCTAGCCCTTCCCTCTATTTTATTTATTAAATAATTCCCACCTCTACTGCTACTCCGTTTTCTATGTTTCACTAGGAAAAAAAAAAAATTGGAATTTTTTCTCTTTGCTCTGGCGTTCACCAACTCCCTCCTTTCTGTTCTTTGTTCTTGATAATCTTATCAATAGCTGCAGTCGGCATTTATTATTTAAGAATTTGCTTCGTTGCTTCTGCAAGTTTTATTATTTAAGAATTTTCTTCGTTGCTTCTGCAAGTGTTGTGCTTTTCTTCATGGTTTTTTTTTTCTTTGTATGGGAATTATTAGCTGACTTTCAGCTTACGTATATAATTTTTTTTTTCTGCCTTCCCAACTTCCTATTTTATTTTGTGTAATGTTACCTTCCCGGTTTTGATTGGTTGCTAAGAACAATAGTAGAAGAAGGTTAATCAAAAGTATAAATCTTAAATTGTGAATTAATAATGACACATGTTATGAATTTAATTCACATACACTCGCTTGAACAAATAAATTTCATTAATTTTTATAAAATTTTTTTACACCAAACGCAGGTCATACATTTCAAAGAAATTTATTTACCTTGCAACTCTATTTTTATAGTGTGTTTGATTTAAATAAATTTTTCAAAATTTTATAAAATTTATTTCAATAAATGTGTTTAGTTTAAATGAACACTATATAAAATGACATATTGTCGTTAAAAATCACAATTTTTTTTTCACTTTTGTAAATTTATACTAAAACTAACTTAATTTGACATATTATATGCAATTTCAGCACAATCACATTTTGGTAAAAAAAAAAAAGTAAAATACACATGTAACATTTAAGGTGAAGTAGCTAATCTCTTATTCCTATGAGTTTCATTTCTATATCATCTAAATACTAATTATAATAGCTAATCACATTTGAATTTGAGTAAATTTCATACATATATATGCACATGTATTAGGGAAGGGTACCTGTTGAAAAGAAATCCCTCTGATTGATATTTCAAGGAAGGGTTATATATATATATATATATATATATATATATATATATATATATATATATATACAAAGGGGACATGCAAAATTACAAAAAAGTTTTCACTCATTATTATATAAAAATTGGATAATTTCGTCATTTTGTAATAAAAGTAAAAGTAAAATTAAATTAATTAAAATATAATTTTAATTTGATAGAAAGTCTATTTCCTATTTTAATTAGGTTAACTTCTATTTTATCTCTAATAAAAATTAATTTAACTAAAATATAATTCTAATTTAATTGAAAGTATATTTCTTATTTTAATTAGGTTAATTTCTATTTTATCTCTAACAAAATTGAATTAAATTAAATTAATTAAAATTTAATTCTAATTTAATTGAAAGTATATTTTCTATTCTAATTAGGTGAATTTCTATTTTATCTCTAATAAAAATGAAATTAATTAACATATAATTCTAAATTAATTGAAATTACGTTTCCTCTTTTCATTATGTTAATTTCTATTTTATCTTTAATAAAATAAAATTAATTAAAATTTTAGTGATAATTTTGTTAAAAATATATATTTTTCTCTTTTAATTAGGTCTACTTATATTTTAACTAATATAAATCAAATTAGATAACATAATTTTCCAAGTCTTATTATATTAAATTTAATAAGCAAATAATTAAAAATCAAAATTAATAAATTTTTTGAAAAAAGGAAAAGTATATAATATGTTTTAGAAGTAGATATTTTTATAAATTAAAAATGAATAAATAAAAAATAGAGTATATAATTTGTTTGAAAGTATATTTGTAAGAAAAGTAGTATAATTATCATTTTTAGAGGTTTTTATAAAATTCAACAAAAAAGAGTTAAAATTAAACTAAATTAATTAATATTTATCATTTAATTATTAGTTGAACTTAAAAAATTACATTAAAGTAATTTTTGTGTAAATAAAAGTATTAATATTAAAAATATTAAAGAATAAATTGTCATACCCCAAATAAAAAATTTACTAAATTGTATAAATTATAAGTTTAATGGGGTTGTAATATTTAAATTGTTATATAAAGAAAATATAACTTTTATTATTTTTAAATTTTTATTAACAAATAACTAATAATTTTTTATTAGCTTATAATTAATTATGACCATAATATTTTTTTAAATGAAATCGATTCTAGAGTTAAGAAAAATTAATTATAAATATTGAAGTAATATCAAATAATTATTTAAATAAATTATTTATAAAAATAACTATATTAAGTTAATATTAAATTGTTATACAAATAAATAGTATTGTTATTATTTTTAAAACTTTTATATAACAACAACAACAATAATAGTAATAATATGTTTAATTACTATATATCACGAGTCAAATATTTTTTTTTTCACGTGTGAAACCCGTGGTTGTTTACTAGTAAATGTATATATATACCTACACATTGTTAGCATATGTGGTATACTCTAGAAGCCAATCACATATTTTGACATTGTAAATTATCCCAGATGGCAATAAAATAATATTATATTATTTAAAGTGTTTTATTTAATTGAATATCTATCCATTAGCATAATGTTAAATAAATTTATTATCAAAAGTTGATAATATGAGCTACAAATTTATTTAGTACATATGCTATAAAATGTTCGTAGTCAATAAATTAATATTTGGGTAATATTAATTTGACTATTACCTCTGTCTATTTTCCTTGATTAGTATGTGATACTAATAGTGGGAGGTAGTGAGTCTCATACTACTTGATATGAGATATCAGAATAGACATGTGGATACTCATGTGATGAGTGGATCGAACAATGACATTAGTTTTGTGATTGCATGAATATTCACTTATAGTCAACAATCACAATCTAGGTCATAATGGTGCATATAGTCTTTTGACATGAGGAGACACGGTCATCCACATTTAAGTGGTTAGGATTTATTACCGCTTACATACTTATGTTAATCACAAATGGGTATATGGCGTGTTGTGGCTCTAGTCAGTTAAGTGTAGGGATTCGTGTACATCCAAGATGGGATTCATTGCCTGGAGTGAACCAGGATAAGATCCTATGCTATCTAAGTTCATTCTTGATGAATAAGTTCCTGGCCAGGACAAACATGACACGGATTGAAAGAGTTTTCAGTGTTGGTCATATTTTATCAAGAATTAGAACTTGAGATGAGGTCATATGATATAACTATTAAAGTTTGACTATACCATGACTCTAGGCTATATCGGGATCTTTTAATGAAGGGATTTTATTACATGGTAATTATGACCAAAGGGTTCGTGTGAATCAATACATGCATTCATTTCTAATTGGGTAGTTGTGATATCGATTCTAGGGGTCACTCGCAACTTATGAGAACCAAATGTGTATAAGTGAGATTTTCACATTTAGACTTGAAAGGAGTTTCAAATAATATCAAGTGTTGATATTATCCTCTCATTGCCAATTGGAAATGATCCTATCACAATTGATGTAAGAGCACCTGTTAGAATGCAAATTCTTCCCGTAGGTCTCTAAAACATATTCTCAAATGTATTTATCACGACATGGATTTTGGTATTCCCCTTTAGATCTGGTAAAATTTCATCATTTATGTGCTATCTCTTACATAGCAACCTGATTAGAACAATGACTGCAATTATCACAGATACAAAAAAGCAAGATTGTTTGCACAAGAGTTTGGTTTCTCAATTTGAGCTTCAAAAAGTGTCTTCTCTTTAGAATCGTCTGATGCTGTATTAGTACCTGCTGATATCACAAGCATACGACCACGCCCTTCAATTACCTTTGATCCAGAGAAAAGAAATGGGTTCGCAACACGATTAATTGTGGAATTAAAGACTTCATCCAAAACCAAGATACCATCATCCACATATAAGCCATCAGCTGGAACAATACAACCCTTCTTCAAAATCACCAAATCACCCTGAACAATATCAGATACTACTAGTAGATGGCGCTCTCCATTTCTAATAACTTCAGCTACCAATTTGTTCTTATCCTCCCATCGCTGCTTTTCCAGCTCCTTTTGATGGTGAAAGTTATTGAGCAAACTGAAAGTGACAATCACAAACACAGCGACGAGTATGGAAACCCCATCATGCCATCCATATTGTGGCCCTTGTTCCTCTATCTCAATGGCAAACGACAATCCAGAAGAGATCAAAAGCAGGCTAATAGTGGAGCTGCTACAAAATTTCGGGGAGTTGTAGATGAACACCTTTGAAGTTTCAGGAATAGGGCTATTGATCCATGACCGCGAGCCATGCTCTGCATCATCAATCCCATGCACTCTGCAAATTAGAACCAAGAACTAAAGCAACTCCTTCAACACCTCCACCTCTTTCTAAGAAAGGCAAGTTCCTTTCCTTCACAATATCCTTGAGGACGACAGGATCTAAAAAAAATTAGTGTTCATTTACTTCCTTCTTGCTATCATAGTGTACGTCAATGGCACAATGAGAGCAACTAGGAAATGGTTGCGAGTATAAGACTTGTTTAGTTTTGCTAAGAGAAATGAGTACACGAACAAGTAAAAACCGGCGCTAAACTCAACCATATTTTCCTGAAGCTGAGGCAGAAGCGGACGTGTTGACGGTGGCGGTGGTGGTGCTGAGAGAAATGAATGCACGAACAAGTGAAAACCGACGCCAAACTCGGCCATATTTTCCAAAAGCTAAGGCAGAAGCAGATGTCGTGGTGGTGGGGTTAGTGATGAGTATCGTGGCGGTAAGAGACATTGCCGCACCATCAAAATCTTCACAGTAACTAGATTTTGTCTCGGACATGTTCTTGGATACAACTAGTAAGTCAACAGAAGTACAGAAGATGTAACCGGTATGTAAACAGACGTATTGAAGAAGAATAATCAATGGCTAGGAGAAGAAAGATGATCGAGCTAGGCCTTAAAAGGTGAACTAATCAAGAACAAAACAAAGGTGTAGAAGTAAATATAACTAAGTATCATCACTCAACATATCATTAAAAGTGAAAATGTGTGCAGTTGTGGGATGGATTCTGCTCTATTTATAGAGCCAAAGCTGGCTAAAGTGGCAATTCACCCCTACACTATCATTCAAAGTGTAATTAATCCCAAAATTAACTTTTTAGGCTATTTCAAGGAACAAAAATTGTGGGCAAGGGCGGAAACTGGCCCTCTCAATTTTTTTTTTTCAAAAAATTACTTTAAATTTTTTATATAAATTTAATGTTTGTCCCCTTAAATTTATTTATATTTTTACTCTAATTCCTTTATTTCTATTGAAATTTTATTTTTATTATATTGTAGTTCAATCGTGGCTCCTACACTTCTAATTTTAGTTCTATCCCCCTGTAGGCATCTTAAATAATAATTTAAGAGGTGAAGCAACAAAAATTGTCAGTGAAGAAAAAAAAAGAGAAAAGAGGCTGAATGCCTAGTTTTTACTCTAAATTTTACACAATTAACTTTTACATTTTTTAACTTTTATTATTTTTTATTTAATATTTAAACTTTTGTTTTGAATATTCAATTATATTTATAGGCAATCATTTACAAGCATAAAATACTAAAATTTAGGTTTAAATAATAAAAATAGATTTAAAATTTAATATAAAAAAATAAGAGAATTATTTTAATTATATTATATTTTCAATTAAAAATTATTTTATTTTATATGAGTATTTATATATCTATATTAATATTGATTTATAAAATATATTAATTTATGTATTATAAAATTAAAATAAATATTTAACGGTTAAATTGCGTGGAGTTTTGGTTAATCGCGTGGAGTTTAGTTTGAGCTTATGCATTCGGCTTAAAAAAAGAGAGGGGGGCGGTCGATGGGGAAGCCGCGTCCTGGCAGTGCACTTAAACAATAAAGAAATAAATAAATAAATAATGGCGATGAAGCAAGAGAAATTCTTTTGTCAGAATCAATTGCCGTATTGCCGTGGGCTAACAGGGTACCCAAATGGTATGGAGGAATTAGGTGAATAAATGTGATATTGACTTCGGGAAAAAAAATCGGGAATAAATACATAAACGAACTTTTTCATTTTTTTTTTGAACGGGAACTTTTTCATTTTTAGTATTTTAATATTTAAATAATTTTTTTATAATTAGATATAAATTTATAAATTTAAAATAGTATTTTTAACTGATTTTATAAGTTGAAATATTTATTTGTCTTATTTTAAATAGTAAATTAATTTAAATATTTTTTTTTAATATTAGATATTGTAGACACCCTCTGTTTGAGTCCGCAACGAAGCCCGGTGATGAACAAGTCCGTACTTCGAATGCAAGAAAGTCCCGAATCTTCTTAGAATAGGTCCGAACACTTAAACCCAGTCTGATCCCTTCAAACCCAGCCTGATCCCTTCAAACCCAACCTGATTCCTTCAAACCCAGCCCGAAACGTTAAGCCCGCATTGTCCA
>CATIWK010069083.1:0-11040 GCA_949634005.1 Mallotus japonicus
TTAACACTTTCGTGGTTCTTGAACTTGATATTTTTTATCAGTTGTTTTCTTTTTTTAACTTACAAGCAGAGACGATTTGAATATTTTGTTAAAAACAAAACTTATCAACACTTTTAACACTATTTGAGGTATTAAATAGTGTTTTACGTAACTTGAAACAAAACTATATATACTTAAACTAGCTGAAAAGTGTTTATAAAGTATATTTTTAGCAAATTGACGTGTCAAAATTGTTGACAACAGAAATAAAATTGACGAAACATGTCAAGTCTAATGCAAGAAGTTTACAAGAAAATAACTGATTTTGCATATCCTGTGTAGGTTTGTGGGTGCAGGCAATGAGAAGAGCAAGGAAAAATTTAACTCTTTTCTGGAATCAGTAGTGGATAAACGTAGATCCTCAAGTACTATTGTAACCAGTTTACCTGGTTATGAAGGTTCCCTGCCGTTCATTCTTGAAACTGGGTAACTAGTCAGCCCCTTTATTTAAGCAAGAATTTTTCTTACTCATGCATGCATCTATGCATGTTGCCTTGAAAATTCTGATTAAAAGAAGATAACTAATTTTGCACATCCTGTGTAGGTATATTGGTGTAGGCAGTGATGAGAGCAAGCAGATATTTTACTATTTTGTGGAATCACAGGACAATCCTTCAAATGACCCACTCCTGTATTGGATTGGTGGAGGTCCTGCTTTCTCTGGTCTGACAGCATTTTTCTATGCACATGGTAATTAGCTTTCAATAATCAATCCTATATATGTGTAAAAGATTATATTGATTTTTCTAAAAATATTTTCCTTAATAATCAATATATTAATATTATTATTATTATGACAAATTTCATGCATGAAATAGGACCTCTGAGCTTTGATTTAAGCTACCCATTTGATGCGTCCTTGCCAAAACTTATCGACAACAACAATACTTGGACAAAGGTGACATCATTTAAACTTTCCTCACTCTGTTGATTTTTTTTTTTGGCCAATTACTTATTAATATATGAAAAAATAATTTAAAAAAATTAAAATTTGTCACTTATATCTAGATGAATGGTTTTTGCAGTTCATGAACATATTATATCTGGATGCTCCTACTGGCACTGGATTTTCTTATTCAACTACCAATGAATACAATACAAGTAACTTCAAGCTGGCAGATGATCTCAATGACTTTATTCATAAGGTATATTATTTTGATCATATTGAAATTGAATTAATTTTTTTATTAATATGAATATATTATTTGTAAATTTTGCAGTGGATTGAAACCCATGAAAGTTTTAGCACCAACGATATCTACATTTCAGGAGATGGATATGCTGGAAATCCTATTCCTATTGCTTTGAAGAACATATTAGACAGTAAGTCATTAATTAACTCTCTTTTATATATAAAGTTTCTAAGCTAATTACTAGCTCCCTATGGCAGATAATACAGCTGGAGTGACACCATATGTTAACATGAAGGTACAAATTTATTATATTCTATTCATTCTATTCATTAATTTATAAAATTTATATTGCACGGATACTTTAATTAATAAGTATTTTTTCATATTTATATTTCTATTTCTCCTTATCCATACTATTTAAATACTTCAATTTAAAAGATAAACATTTTAATTAGAAACTATTTTTCTGTCTTCGAATTCCCATTTTCCATTTATCCATATTTATATCCGTACAACCTAATATAAAATAAGTATTTTAATATCTCAACTTACTTAAAATATAACTTATCATTACTTATCAACTAATTTAAAAGTTTAAATAGATTTGTTTGAACTAATAACATTACAATTTTAAAAGTGCTAATGAATTTTATATTTATAAAATTGAGATGTATAAATCATCAATTTGTAACTTCAGGATTAAACAAATAAAGTATATCAAATTCAAGATTAATTATTTATTTCTTACTAAAAAAGTTAAATAATTAAATATCAAATTTTAATTAAGATTTAACTGTTTATTTATTTTGTCAAATTTTGAGCAGGGTTATGTGCTAATAGGCCCCGGAACAAATTTCTCCACTGATTTCAATAGCAGATATACTTTGGCTAATAGACTGGGTTTCATTCCAGATGAACTCTACCAGGTATTTTTATTTATATTGGTTGCTCTTTTCATGTGCAATACATAAAATAAGAATATTTATTAAAATTTGATCTATTTTAATTTTTGTATGTTATAAAAATATAAATTGTTACAAAATAAATATCATAGATTGTTTATAATAAATAATATGTATTATCAATAATAATTCATACAAATATGAGTTATATTTTAAAATTACTATAAATAAAAATTATTTTATAAAAATATTCACACATATTTATTTTGTTCAACATATTGTGTATTTTATATATGTTGACAAAAATAATTTTAATTTATTTTCTATAAGGTTCATATTTTATATTATTATTTTTTACATCTTCACACACACACACACACATGCACACACGCACATATATATATATATCCTTTAATTATTTTCATATGCATTATAAATAATGTAAGCATAAAAAAATTATATTAATACGGAAAAAATAAAATACAATTGGATAATATCTAATATAATATAAATAAGAATTTCTGTAAATTATTTGTATATGAATCTTGTAATTATTTAGGTATTTTACCTAGATTCAATAATAAATAAAGTAAAAAAGTATTTTTATTTTTCAAATTTATCTAATTTTTAAATATAAAAGTTCAAATTTTAAATTTCAAAATAAAAAATAAAAATATATAAAAGTTCAAAGTTTAAATTTCAAAATAAAAATAAAAATATCTTTATTAATTTAAAATTTTTCAAATATAAATTATGATAATTTTTGTCAATGTATAAAAAATATATATTATTTTTCATCCAAAAAAAGTTTTACCCCTATTTATATTTTTATATATAGCATAAAAATACAAGTTCATAAATCCATAACTTCTCCAAAATCTTATGTATTTTAACTTATTTTTTTTTATAAAATTCTAACAATTGAAATTAATTTCTATACAAAAAAGTCAGGTAAATTATTATCACTTCCTTGAAACTTTGTCAAATTTATTGATGCATCCTTATATTTTCAAAAGTTAACTAATAACTCATTAAATTTGATTTTGTTAGCTATTTTCCTCTTTCCACTAATTAAATACCCCTCAGGTTTAATATTTTTATTGTAAACTTGAGGAGGTTTTAAGTTAGAGGAAGGGATAAATAATTAATAAAATCAAATATAAAGAGATATTTAAGAATGCACGGATAAACTAGTAAATTAGAATAGACCCCAAGGGGTATTAGTAAATTACCCTAAGAAGTAAGTTTTGGATCTAGAAATAATTTTAAATTGGATATCATATTTAATAAAAAAATATTAAAGTATTTGATCTATATTATAATTTGTTCACTTTTATATTTATATTTTTTAGTTTTTATTATACCATGTAATTTACATATTTATGAAAATAATAAAAAGATCAAGACTCTTGTTAACCTTTTTTCTTTTCCTTTTCTGGTTTCCTCCCAAAGGTGGCTGATGAGACTTGCGGTGGGAGCTTTTGGACTCCCCCAGACGAAGCCTGTGAAGAAGTCATGGAAAAAGTTAATGGGGTAGGTTGGATCATATTAATTAATTTACTTTTTTAAAAATTTAAGAGGGAAAATTATATCATCTTAAAATTAATATATATATATATATATATATTTTACCATTTAGTTACTCAATTTTAATTTCAGTAATTTATTTACTATATTCTGAATAGATTATATTGATGGATTATATTCTAATTCAAAAAATTGAATTTTGCAGCTAATTAAGAACATAAACACAGCTTACCCTTTAGATCCATCATGCGGTGGTGACTCACAAATAGTACCGGGTGTGCCAGATCCGGAATGTGATCCCTCTAACCGAATACGGTGCCGGGTAAATCTAACTTTTTTATTTATTTTTTGTTTAAAAAAACTACATAATCTAAATTAAATTAGTATATTAATTATAATTCATTCATAGAAATAATTTAATTTTCTCACGCATGTACAGTTTTTCATTGAAATAATAAAATTAATTTATTTTATTTCCTTAAAAAACAAATGAATAAATTATTAATATATGGGTTAATTATAATAATATTTTTTTATTTTGAAAATTATTAATTTAGAGACTTAGTAGAGTAGAAATGGAATGCTAACATTAATTTGTTTTAATTTTACTTTTTTTTTTTATTTAGGGATGTGATTATAGTATATGTGAAGAGTGGGCTAATGATGAAAGTGTTCAGACAGCTCTTGGTGTTCGACCGGTATATTGAAAATTTATTTTATCAAATTAGATGCATCAATTATATATACAATTTAATAAACATTTTTCTTGTACAGGACACAAAACCTTATCCATGGAGACGATATAATGAAACACTTGACAAAATAAGTTTTGACAAAGATGACATCAGGAATGTAGTTCCCTATCATCAGGAACTTAGTAAGGAAAACCTCAACACTTTAATTTTCTGGTAAGTAAATGCTTAATTTTCAAATTAAATACCCAAAAAGAAGTAACATTTGAAAATTCATTCATCAAAGTTGTTGTTGTTGTTTTGTTTTTTTTAGTATTTTCTAATTGATTATTTAATTGAATTGTTGTATTTATTTATTTTTGGTTACAGTGGTGATCATGACATGGACATTCCATGCATTGGAACGGAACATTGGATAGATTACCTTGATTTGCCCTTAGAACAAGAATGGAGAGTGTGGTCTTACGATATTAATGAAACTTATGGGTATGCATCACGTGCTTACATTAATTAATAATTTAATTAACATAATTTTTCTAATTAACGTTTTGCTTTAATTTCTTTATGCAGGTTTACAGAGAAGTTTAAAAATGGAGATTTCAATTTAACATTTGCCACTGTGAAGGCAAGAATTTTGTTTTTTTTTTTTTTCGAAAAAATCTTAAAATTCACATTAAATATTGTAAAAGTTTACAATTTATATATTTTTTTGATTAATTTTTTTTTATACAGGGAGGAGGTCACTTCGTTCCAATGTATAGGCCCTTTGAGTCCTTCACGATGCTTTACAACTGGACAAAAGGCATTGAAATTTGAACGTGTATTAGTGGTCTCTTTCATGGGTATGACAACAACTTAGAAATGTTGTCTCTTCTTATGTACTCCAATAATACCCATCTATTGTATGCGGCTACTTTAATTACAATAAATAAATTTAAATAATTTTATTTTCTATATTTTAATTTTTTATATCACTCCTGCTTTATTGATTAAAAGTAAAATTTATATAAGAAAAGATGTTTTCATAAGCATACATAAATATAAAATATATTTTATTCTCTTTGTCAAATAAAATTAGTAAATCCTTTTCAATTCTTGTTATATTAAAAAAAAAATAATAATAATACCTATATGTCAAATAATGCATATTTAAATATGCAAATTTCTTTGTTAGTAAACTCATTATAAAAATACTATTAACACAAATCCCGTACATTTATGGATCATGATAAATAGTAAGTGATAAGTAAAGTATAAATTTCATGATAATCACACTAAGTACTAACTATGCATAAATTTCCTAAGGTAACAAGTTCAATTCAAATGGAGAGAATTAATCTAAACAAGTTAAAATGAATTATCTAATGTAATTAACATAAATTCAATTAATGAAAATTAACTAGAACTTGAAGTTACTTTACTAACTAAAACTTGAATTATCGAATTAAATTTTCTATTAATTCACTTATCATGGTTAAGTTTAAATTGTTCTACAATGCCTAAAGCATTTTTTTAAGGTCATTCAAGCATATCAAAATTAATTATTAATTTATTTTCATGATTTCTAGTTAGTAAAGGTTCATCAAATTTCTTACAATTTATTTTTTTTCGAAGAAATGGCTTATTTTTATGTCAAGTTACCTAAATTTTATGAGATATAAGCTAACAATTTATTCAATTTATATTGATGATAAAATTTTCACCCATATACATGCATTCAATCAAGCCTAAAATTAAATGCAAGAAAATTAAATCAACACATAAAATTAGCTGAATAATTAGTTTATTAATAAAGAAATAATATTCCAACAAGTTTTAACTAACTAGTTCAAATCCAAACTCTAAACAAAATTAGTTCGTGATGAAAATTCCTAGCACTGCAAAAGAACCAAAGATGGAGAAAATTAAAGAGGATAATAGATAGATGAGAGAAAGAAGAAAAGAAAAACTCATTGAACTATGTGATATTAATCTTTGACCTTGGTTGTGCTCTTGAATTGCATTTTTAATTTCCTTGTAGCCCTCCAAAAGGAAGTGAAAAGGAACCCCCTCTTTTCTCTAATCTCCGCCCTTTTATATCCTCTTTAAATTAGGGATATAATAGACTTTTAATTTCGTCATAGTTTCCAACTGAAAAAGGTATCGATGCCACCGGGACCGATTCGGCACTCTTTGGATCACAGACCTTTTTTCCTTGTTACGGAAAAATAGAAGGTTTGTGAGGGGAGTACTGAAAAAGTTTAGGGATGACATAAATGCACTTATAACCCTTTACTCAAGCAGAGAAATAGGGAGTCGCCACTCGGTATCACCAGAAAAATTGTCCGTTTTAGGCAAACTCAGATCCCTCGCTTGAAACTGCATCCATCCATTGGATAAAGCATTGGGTTCGAATGTCATTGTTAGTAGGATGAGCCTCTTTATATTCGAGGCATCTCCATATGACCCTGATGCTGGGCAAGGCCGATCTTACTAGTTGTATATAGTGTTTCTAAGAAATATGTACTATTATGGACAAACTATTCCATGCAAATACAAACGCAATATATACACAAGCACATAATATATATAATACGCATGAACATTAGGGGTAAGCACAGGTTGGGGAAATTCGGGGATTTAAAATCTCTAAAACCATACCATATTTTAAGAATTTTAAAAAATAAAATTTCCAGTATCAGTACCTAATTTAAAAATCTCCATACCGGTACCATCCCATTTTTCGGGTCGGTTTGGTACGGAGATTCGGTTCTATCGGAATGGATCGGTATGATACGGTCCAAAGTGGGAATTCAAGAATTTAAGTAATAGACAAATTTATATTATTAATTATCCACAAATCAAAATGGCATAGTTTTGGGTAAAAATATATCGTTTTGGTTATTATATGTATATATACACACAATAATAATAATAATAATTCTAATAATATTATTTACCTCATTACTTTTAAATAATATCGATAAGATTAAATTACTAAGTAACAATGATAATTAATAAATTATTAAATATAATAATAGCAATATATTTTAATTAATAAAAAAAACCTATCTTCTCTTTTTTTTTATTGTAGGATCACTACTTATTTTAATCAAAACTACGTAATTTTCGGTAAAACTACGTCGTTTTGGTTATCTATAATATATGTCTATACATTATTATGTGGCAAAATAATAATTATAATAATATTATTTAGCTCTTTAATTTTAAATAACATCAATAAGATTATATTACTTATAATAGTTAATAAGTTATTAGATATAATAATATTATTTAGATCATTAGTTTTAAATAACATCAATATTCTACTTACTAAAAAATAATAATTAATAAGTTATCAAATATAATGATAATAATATATTTTAATTAAAAATTATAAAATTTGAAATTATAAGATGTTAATTTTCTTATTTGCATATTTTTAGTTTAAATTGAAATATAATTGGCATTCCATGTTTTTACTTGTTGTTGATAATAATAATAATAATAATTATTATTTTCTTATTCCTCATATTTTAAGTTTAAAATCTATTGTAATGGACATTCCACATTCTTATTTGTTAATTGAATTACTTGAAACTATGCAATGTGAATTTTTTATTTTTATATTTTAAGTTCAAATTGTAATATAATAGACACTTCATATTTTTACTTGTTAATTGGATAATAGTAGTAGTAGTAGTAGTAGTAGTAGTCGTAGTAGTAGTAATATTAGTACTAGTACTAGTAGTAACAATGATCAATAATAATAAAATTAATAAAAATATTTTGTTAACAATTTATTTATTACATTTTAATCACAAAAATTATTAATTTTTATCATATATTATTATACATATGTATATTACTTGACAATATAATTAAAAGTATTTAATTAAGTTACTACTTACTACTATTTATTAATATCTATGTATAACTTATTAAATTAATATTCGGTAATATATTCAATTTTCAGTTTGATATGGTTCTAGTATGGTTAGGCCCAGTTCGGGATTAAAATTATTTGGTTTGATACAATTTTAATGTTTTTCAGTTCGGAATTTTGGTTCGGTTCGATATTTTCTCCGTCCTGTGCTTAGCCCTAATGAACATGGTATAATGCATGAACATGATGTAATGCATAAACATGGTATAATATTGAACTAATATATAATACATGATCCATGAGCATCTATTATTAGCTGTAGTTAATTAGTTATAATTAATTACGGGTTGGTTAGTTATAATCAGTTAATCATAAACAGTTAAATTTGGTTAGTTATAATCAGTTAATTATAAACAGTTAAATCTTTAAAAACAGCCATCGATTGTGAATGGTTTAAACACATTTACTAGCTTTAGTTATCTATTCTAGAAAAAGATATTGTATATAAATCGCATTGCTTGAATAAATTAATCAAGTAATTGAAAGAATTTTCATAACTTCAAACTTCTTCTCTCTCCAGTCTTTTTTTATTCCTCCTCTCTTATTAAGCAGTCCACTTTCAAAAGGAAGTAGCCACACTTATTTCTACTAAAAGTTCTATCTCCTAGAAGTTTTGGATTAAGTGGTATCAGAGCACCAGATCTGAAAGGGGTAAAGGTGGTTATGGTCTTAACTCGCGGTCGATGCAAAACTTTTAAAGAAGAACTTGTAGGTCCTTTACTCGTACATCGGAAGTAGGGGTGTAATCGAGCCGAGTCGAGTCGACACAGCACTAGGCTCGAGCTTGACTCGATATTAAAACTTGAAGCTCGAAACTCGACTCGAACTCGATCGAGCTTCTTTTTCAAAACTCGAGCTCGACTCGATAGAAGATTGAATATACTCGAGGTCAACTCGGCTCGACTCGATAGCATATATATAATTTTTAATATTTTGTCATTCAAGCTCAAATAATAAGATTTATAAAGTTCAAATAAGCTCAATTCAAATTTGAAGTAATAATCCAATAAATTGTAACTTACAAGTTACAACCAAAAGATAAATAAAATTGTAGTGTTCATTAAAAATAATAGTAAAACAAAATAAATAATTGTTGGTCTTCAATATTTTCTGCATTTTAACTTGACATTCTTTATGATTCTTGGTCCATTTTGCAGATACTAACCTGAAATTAATAAAAAAAATAGAAAATTATGCTAGCACAATCAATTGAATAAGAAGAAATACATTAGCTTTTGAATTAAAAGAAAAATCAATATAACTAATATTATCCAAAAAAATTGTTAGTAAAATATAGTTAGTATATTTTTGTAACAGCATAGAGGAAGACTGTCATATAATAGATGATATGTGGATGGCATGACAGAACCACTGGCTACTTCTTTTTAAACCAGCACTATAGTCTGCATCATGCACAAGATAACCATAAAATACAAGCAACACCTAATCTGGTTTAAATATAAATTTTCATCTATGTATGTAATAATGTGGCCGGCATTATTATGTAAATAAAGTTCTTGTCAGGCATAAAGAACTCAGATTCAACTCTTTAAACAAACAATTTCCCAAACAAGATTATTTTCTATGTACAATCATTGAGATTTTGTAACTAACAAATTTGTCACATGTAGAGACCAAATGATTTATCTGATATTTATTGCATGATTGTCGATCTGTGAAGAAGCAGAGAAGAGATGATGACCTGGTTGAGCAGCGGTAAAAATAAGTCGATCTGAACAGCGGTTGAACAACAGTGAGGCAGAGAAGAGCTGGCGATCTCACACTAAGCTTTCGATCTGCAATGAAAAAGAGAGAAGCTAGCGATCTGGCTGAACAACTGTGAAATTATGGTGATCTGGAAAGCTGTAATTGCAGATCTCTAAATGGGTATACATCCATAATTCTTCTTATTTTCAAATAAATCAGTG
Organism: Mallotus japonicus; assembly: GCA_949634005.1. Taxonomy (NCBI): domain Eukaryota; kingdom Viridiplantae; phylum Streptophyta; class Magnoliopsida; order Malpighiales; family Euphorbiaceae; genus Mallotus; species Mallotus japonicus. Next base: position 10,147 of record CATIWK010069083.1, read on the forward strand.
ATTTATTTGAAAGGTGGTAGTGATTTTAAAGCAAACCAAGGAAATAGAAGGGAGATGAAATAATTCAGAGGTGGCTCATATTGGACAGCTGGGATGCTAATATTAACAATAATTCACAAAGAAAATTTTGACAAAGAAGGAAGTGGTCGGCACAAAGAAAATTTTTACAAAGAAGAAAGAAGTGGCCGACAATTAGGGTTTTTTTTAGTTTACTTTTATAGTGATGGTAAAGTAATAAATATTTATAAAATATAAGGTTACTTTTATAGTTAGGGTAAAGTCGTAAATATTTATAGAGTATAAGGATAAACTTGTAAATATATCAAAGCTCGAAAAAGCTCGCGAGCTTACCGAGTCGAGTATTATGAAGGCTCGAGCTCGACTCGACAGACTACTCGAGTAGCTTGAGCTCGAGCTCGACTCGATTAATATCGAGTCGATTTTGAGCTTTGTTCGAGCCGATCCTGAGTAGCTCACGAGTCGGCTTGGCTCGATTACACCCCTAGATAAAGCTAAGTTGTGGTTGCACTCTCTAGCACCACAGTCCATCACTTCATGGGACACGTTGTCAAAAGCATTCTTGGGCAAATATTTCCCACCTGGGAAGACAACAAAATTCAGGCAAGAAATTACAAGCTTCAATCAACACAATGGTGAATCTTTATACGAAGCTTGGGAGCGATATAAGGACTTGCAACGCTAATGCCCATACCATGGAGTTCCACAATGGTGGCTCATTCAAACCTTCTATCAAGGAATTACCGAGCCAATGAGGATCACCATAGATGTTACAGCTCAAGGCTCTTTTATGAGCAAAACACCCGATGATGCATACAATTTGCTTGAGACCATAGCGTCCAACAACTATCAATGGCAAGGAGAAAGAAGTGCACC
>CATIWK010069088.1:0-15299 GCA_949634005.1 Mallotus japonicus
TGTGTACCGAATCGCGACATCACGGTCCTGCTATACGATAAAACTTTTTTCTTTACAATTCCCACTTCACCCCCAAAATTTGTCAATTTTTTGAAATTTTAATTTTTTAATAATTAATTTAAATGATGGAATCTAAAAATCTAAAAATAAATTGGGTGAACCCATCATGTAATGATTTAAACACCTATAACTTGTAACTAATTTACTTATTTAATTATTATTGTTATTATTGTAATTATAAAATAAATGAAAGACAAAACGGTAAAATATTACAACCAGCAACACACTACTCATATCGTTGGTTGCGACATTAATCTTTATCCAATTAATATATGGTTTACACTCGATAAATTATTCATACTAAAAATAGGTAATAGTTAACCATTTGCCAAATATATGTAACATTCTATATGTAATCCTTTGAGTCAAAGTAGTTTTGTTATCATTAGATTGGTATTGTTCATTTTAATTATTAATAATTATATATTTAGATTCAAAAAGAAATATACAATAAATAAGAAATTAATTATGTTAATTAAAGGAACGTGTGATCCAAAGATGTATATACTTCATTATTTGTTTCGATAAGTATTTGGTTCTACAATATTTATAAGGATTACATTGATGCTCAATTCTCTGTATAGAAAATATATAAATAATAATAATAATAAGGATTCAAATCTAAATCTTGAGTGAATTATATTTTACAGTCAGATTTAGAATTTAGAATATATATATATATATATTAACTTCGAGTGAGTTATATTTTACAGTCAAATTTAAAAATATATATATATATTGTGATATTTTTATTAGTCAAGTGTAAAATACTAAAAATATATGTCATAGATTTAACAATTTGTTATAATATTTTAGGGGTAGATAAAAAATTTTCAAAGGTTAAAAAGTTATAATTTTCTTTGGAATGGTTGTGTTTATAATTTTTGGGTTACAAGCATAGTTGCCACTGCAAACTGAGCTCACATTTCAAAATTCTGAGAAAGCAGTGCCTTCAACCGAGCTGCAATAAAAACAGAAGGTGACATCAAACCAGATGGATCCATTGCAAAATCATGGAGAATCTGCTCAGTGCAGCAAGTAGAAGATTTCAAGACCCTTATCAGAATTTTCCCAATGTGGTCGTTGAATATTTTCATTGCCATTCCAATAGCAGTCCAAGCAAGCTTGACAGTACTCCAAGCTCTAGCCATGGACCGTCACCTCGGACAACACTTCAAAATCCCAGCTGGCTCCATCTCAGTCCTAGTCCTGATCACCAACTCCATCTCTGTTGATTGCTCTTGTTCGAAGAGTTACAGATTGGTTACCGGATGATATAGATGATGGGAGGATTGATAATGTGTATTGGATGATGATGGGATTAGGGGTGCTTAACTTTGTTTATTATCTAATCTGTGCCAAGTTGTATAATTATCAGAATGTTGAACAAGCAGATTCAGTTCCTGATATGATAATAACTTGATGGAGGAGAAAGCAAGAATATATCCTTTTTTCTGTTTGTCTATCCATTATTTCCTGTTGTTCTATATGCAGTACTTGTAGACAGAGTATAATAGCACAAAATGTTGCTGTCAGTGTACCATGAAAATGAAGCCTGAACCTGCCAAGATTGGTTTCCGACAAGCAATCTAAACATAAGGTTTTAATTATAGATTCACCACAATTGGCACATGGATTCTTAATCTTTTTGGCGGTGAAAATCTGTTGCAGCATTTAGAAGCTCCTTGTAAAGAATCAGGAACCAGCATCTCATCACATAAACAAAAATGGCAGAACCTGAGTTGCATACTTTTGAGCTGTAATCGACACGTTTCGGTCTCATGAAATAGAAAGACTTGAGTACCAGATTCAAACAGCAAACGTCTTTCTCATGCTGCTCTCATTATTGTTGCAACCATTTGGAAAAGGGAAGTTCCATTTTCGTCCAGACTAAAAGATTAGCCCCATGGAGATGACAGAGCAATGGACTCCGAGATTTCAGCTTTAACTAAAAGCTTCAGGTACAATGGCTATCTATTGCTTTGCTAAATTACTATCATTTCTAATAATTTTCTAAAATTCTTTTACTCCCTTTTGTTGCTGCTGCAAAAGGCAACAGTATAAACATATTCATCTATATAATTCAATTAAAAGCACGACTAAAAGCTGAAACCAATGAAACAGCTACTAAAGATGATAACTTTAAGTAGTAGTAGCATCTAACTGCAAGTCAGTTGGATTGTTTGTCATAATTCAAACCCCAGCACAACATTCTGTTCATTGATAATCTGATGTATAAAAAAAAAAAGTAAAGCCTACGTACTTATGAAGAGCCAGGGATTAGCAACTCATCCTATTCGCAAAATAAGCATATTACCTGAAAAGCTGCAGTAATGGCAATGCTTTCTCCCAAGATGGTGAGAAGCAGATATCAGATTCTAGCAGCAAATGTGGACCTATCCCCAGTTTCCCTCTCATATTACAGTTGAATTTTGTGCAGCTTGTAAAAAGTTTGCAAGAAATTAAGAAACTTGCTATTGTTCCATTATAACAGCTTGTTTTCAGGAAACAAGGTTGAGACTGAAATCAAACCATATTCTCCAACGTTGCAGAAATCTGAATTTCTCCAATATCCACAACAACGGTTTTTTTTTTTTTCTTTCAAGTTCTATTTTTATGTATCTTTTTTTTCCCCTTTTCATCTTACCAAATGTTTCATGACTGTTAATAATTCTGTTTATATCCGTGCCAAGAGCAGACAGTTCTATAAATCACTATTTCACCAATGAAGGAAAAAAAAGTACTACTAACTATGAGCTTTATGATCTCTAACAAAAGTATGATGTATTGTATAAAACCATATACATCTCCAACTAAATTGCACTATTGCTGCTACTAACCTGTTGCGTATTTGGGATAAAACGTCTAAGCCGAACATCTTTTCCATTAATGCTAAGTTTCACCATATCCGTGTCCCCTAGAATTTTAGCCATTGCTGAGACAGAGTTAACAACAACACGAGCAAACAGGGGCTCAGGTTCAACTCTCATATGGATGGCTTCTACACAATTTCCAAATTTTCTATATCCATAATAAAAAAAAAAAACATAACAACATCAAAACATGTTTAAAAAAGAACGGTATACTGTAATCAATATTGATCAAGATTGTGTTATATACCTCATTATTAGGTCTCTGAGTTCTTCTTTTGAAATTGGATGGCCCTTAGAGAAGGTAATGAATAAGGTTCTATCAGAATCTTGCGTTGCATTATCTTCTTGGCTAGAAACAACCTTTGAATTCATGTAACAATTCTGATGTAATTGAGATTCTTTGGCCTGCATATGTTGAACTGGGTCAGCCCCACTAGCCACCATTGATTGAACTTGAAGGCCATTAGTCAATGCTTGTTGAATTTGGAACCCATGTGGAATCTGAAACCCACTAACCAATGCAGGTTTAACTTGAAATCCATTAACCACATTCCTTGGAACTATATCAAAAAACACCCGATCACACACATCCTTCAAAAAATTTTCCATGTATAGCATACCACTCACTCTATCTGTATATAGTTTTCCAATAGAGAAATCTTCGCTAACAAGTTTACACATTATTGGTAATGAGATAGTTCTATCAATAGCAGAAGAAGTTGTAGCAATATACCAATCTTTGTTCAAACAATCTAAGCAAACAATTGCCTCCAAGGCTATACCTTTAAACTCTTGATCAGGCAAGAGTAACATGTTGTCGATAAAATCAGTATAACCTTTTCTTTCAAGCCAATACCAAAAGGCAACAATTTTCTTGGATAAGTTAGGATCCAAACCTAAATCAATCACTAATCTTGCATAAACTTCACGATCAATATGGTGAAAACAGGCAAGTTCCTTTAAGGTAACAACACAAGCCATTATAGAGGTTTTGGGTTTTAGAAGGGTTTTGGGTTTTAGAAGGGTTTTGGGTTCACGGAATTTGGTTTCTTGGAGATTAGGGCACAAAAGGGTATGCAAGATTTTGTGGGTTCGGATTGAAAAGGCGCAGAATGAAATTCAAGAACAAAGATTGAAGAATGATAATGAAGGAAGATTCTGGCTTTGATTTTAAGAGAACAATATTAGGTTGAGTCTGCCTAATATAATGCTAATTAAGGGTTTTAAACCCTAATAAAACTAGAAAAGGAAAATCATTGAAAACCCTAGTTATTATTAATTTAAATCCCAAAACCTTCAATATTCCAATTTGTTAGAGTTTAATTGTATGAGGATGAATTAATTAATGCAGATTATTTATTTATTTATTTATTTTTGTTTATTAGAAATGTTTGAGACCAATAGGGAAAATAGATGGATAACCTTAAGCCAAACCCATGTAGTGAAATCAAATTAAACTTAAGTTGTATTAGGCATGTCGTCTGTTCAGCTTATACCTGAAATATACCATTCCAACGGCTATAAGTTGCCCTCTCAAGATCAAACCTACGAGATAAAACTAGAACTGACCTCTTGTCGGTTCGGATCCGAAATCGGATCAGAATTCATCCAGTTAAAATTGAAATCGGAACTTGTCAAATCAAATTCTCTCACATTTATCTACATTTATATTCATTAATTTCTCTTTATATTATTTTTTCAATTATTCACTCTCAAATATAATATTTTATTTATTTATTTATTTATTCACTCTTTTATTCTATAATATTTTTTAGTTATTCATTTTGGCAAGTGGAAGTAGAAGAAGTGGTAGATCACAATTTTTTTTTTTTGATGAATCACAACCAAATATTGTTGATTTAGATAATATGATGGATAATTTGAAAGATGATCATCCAACACAAGAAGAAGCTTGTATGGATGAAATTGCAGCATTTAAATGCTCCATAAGCGGAAGAAGAAAAATTGCATTCACGATACGATATATTTAAAGTGAATTTTAAGAGGCAACAAAATGCGGATGGTACCTATAACATAATTTGCAATTGTGGCGATCATTACAAATTCAAAATTGAAGGTGGTTATAGCACATTCAAAAGGTATTTGGTGAATAAGCATTTAACACAAATTGGTGTTGAAAAGAGACAAACTCAAATTTTCGGATACGCAACATCTTGTTATTCTTCTCAATTATTTAAATATAGTGATGAATAAAATAAAATATAATTAGTTATAATTATTAGAATGGAACATTTATCTTTTATTTTTGGTGGAAAAGTATATTTTGTTAATTATTATCAAAAAACATTAAATCCATAACCAAAATATGTGCCTAAAAATACTCTCAAACATACTTTATTTAATTTATATAAATAAGAAAAAAGAATTATAAAAATTATTTATAAACTTTAATGGACGTATATGCATTTGTAGTGATATTTGGAGTGATCATTGGCAAAATCATCCATACATGAGCATTACATGTCATTGGATTGATAATGAATGGTCATTACAACAAAGAATTATGGCATTTAGAGTTTTTGATGATCGGCATATATACCGCCAATAATATTTTTAGAATGATTTAAGATGTTTTAGAAGAATATGGAATAGTAAAAAAAATTTCAGTTTTTCTTTTAATAATGCGACTGCAAGTACCTCATCAATTAATGATCTTCAAACTCTTTGTCCCTAATATTGGAGATAAATTTTTTCATGTTAGATATGCATGTCATGTTTAAATTTATGTATACAATACATTTTAAGATCTTTGGATGTGCTTTCATCTCCTATTAAAAAAGAAATTTTTCACAAGTCATGAAATCATGGGGAAGGTTTTGTTAAAAAAATGGTAAAAAACCAAAAAAAAAATTCCAAGAGATGTCCAACTCGTTGGAATTCAACTTAATTATGAATTACTAAACAAGTCATATAGGCTGCCCACAAATGTGCTAGGGCAGCTCATTACATGTCTGGTTTTAGGGAGTGGTCTTCAACCCCCCTCTTTCTTGATTCTGTTATTTCTGTTGAGCGTTCCTTTTAATGATAGTTGATCTTTTATTCTCAAAAAAAAAAAAAAAAACAAGTCATATGGATATAGAGATTTATTGTGCATATCTATTTCCCATAATGTATCACAAATTAATTTATATAAGGAAGTTTGCACTAAACTCTTAGATATTTTAAAAGTTTTTAATGATTCAACATATGTTTTAAGTGGTGTTTGTTACTCTACATCTCATTTATTATTAATTAAATGCATTAGGATTGTTGGTGTATTATAAGAACATGAAAATGATATTATTTTATGAGAATCAATTTTATTAATGAAATTAAAATGGTTAAATTATTTTAAATTTATTCCATTAATTAATCCTACTGCATGTGTTTTTTATCCTAAATGTAAAACAGATAGCTTAAATGATTATTTAAGTGTATCTTATGAATGTTTAGGTCTTATAGATGATAACGAAATTGATATTGATTTAATAATTAGTAATGTTAGAATGATAGTTTTATAATTATTTAACCAATATAAGGATTATGTTAAAAAATTTACTCTTAGTTATACATCTTGTTTTTTTTTTTTTTTTGGAATTAGTTATACATCTTGTAGTTCTTCTATTTCTTCTGCTTTTCCTATTAATTTATAAGTTCAACATGAACAAATAAAAATTAATATGGGTGATCGTGTTTTGATGTAAAGACATAAAAAACCTCGAGCATCATCTGGTTCATCTCCTGAATTCAACATTTATCTAACGACAAACAACTACTTTCGAGTTTGGAGATAGCAAAGCAAGTAAAGATTTTCTTGTTCTCACGTGGTGGAGTCGATACCAAAATACATTTCCGGTCCTTACATAAATTGCTAAACAAATTTTTCAAGTCCAGTCTCAAATGTTGCCGTTGAGCAGGCATTGAGTGCAGGAGGAAGTATTTTGGATGAAACTCAATCTTCAATGGCTCCCGAATCATTGGAGGCACAAACATATATTGATAATTGGACTGAAGAAGTATTAAGGAAACAAGAAATTGACAAAGAAGAAAAGGAAAATTTATTCGACTTCACAACTAAAAGGAGGAATTTCAACTTCCGGCATAGATAATAACTAAATTTAAAAAGGTAAATGGGTAAATAATTTTAAAAAAAAAAGATAAGAGAACTGCGCAGACTTTGATTTCTCTAAACCCCAAAAGGATACATAGGCAATTCAATTTTTTGCAAGAAAATTAAGTTAAAACCCTTTAATTTTCGTTCATTTTATTTTTCTAATTTAATTTATTAATTCAAACTCTTTAATTTTTTATTTTCAACCCAACATATAAATGGTAAACTAATTTAATATATTTATTTTTATTTTATTTGTAATTCAAATTCTTTTAATTTTTTATTGCAAGTGAATTAAAATTTTTTTAGATTTAATTTTTAATTCAAATCTTATTAAAATAATTTTTAATTTTTTTTCAACTTAAAAGTAATTTATTTACACTTTAAAGTGATTTAATTTAATTATGTAATATAAATATTATTATTTTTAATTTAAAATAAATTATTTAATTTTATAAAATAAAAATATTATTTACAAACTTGAACTGGTAGACTTGTGAATTGGAATTGGAATAAGAATTGGCCGATTCTGAACCGACCTAAAACTAAAAGTTATGCCGATTTCAGTTCGGTTCAACCAAAAATACAACGGTAAATGGCTAGGAACCGTAGCCAGCGCTAGGTAAAACTTAAAAGAGGCTAAGACTAGACCCTCGCACACACTAGTTCTAGCGATAGCAAATTGTTAATGTCTGCATTAACCATATTTACAACCAGAACCAAAATGCTATAGTTTTTCTACTACACTTTTGTCACAGATGGATCAACGTCTGAAGGCGAAAACAATCCACTGTAATTCAAATGTGCACTTTGCTTATCGTTACTGGAATAAATTTAAAAAAATATATGGTGCATTTTATTATGTGATTGGTGAATTTAGGTCTGTAGCATTGTCAGTTACAAAAGAATGATTAGCTGAAATATTGTCTCGATTGGAAGAGATCAGGACTATACATGTCACTATACATTGTACATTCCAATGGTAATATCCGCTCATTGTTTCGCTGAAATCCAGTCTCCTCAGTTAGAAGTGGAAGATGGGTCGTTGATGTTGGTAAATTTTGTACAGTCATAAGGACCAATCCCTTGGTTGTTTTTTCGCCTTACCTGAAAAGCAGATGAATGTTGGTCAGATGTACCGTAACAAAGATTTGCCTGAGACTTTTGTTATTTGCTAAATATAAATGAGACAATTAGTGGATAAGCTCTTTGCCCTTGCTCTCCTTTCCTTCCCAAAATAGAAATATACTCTGCTAGCAAGATGCATTCGATCAAGAAACCAATGATATTCAGCATAAATAGCAGCAAAAATATATAAAAGAAAAATAGCATGCATTGGCTTATAAAAGTGACCGTCTAGGGTATAGGACTTCACCGGAGACCAAGGACTAGGTTCGGGTAGAGGCTTGTCTGGGGGTGAATTTTGAACAGCACCACCTTTTCTGGCTAGGATTTCCTGCAGAAAACTTTGCATTAGATAGTCAGATCCTTTTTATTCTAAAACTAATCTACTATGGTATAAAATGAAGTACCTCTCCAGCAGCTTCAAAAGCAGCTAACCATTCATCTGAAAAAGGAACAGCATGTGATGGAGGCCTTATAACAAGTGCATCTTCCTTCATGTCATTCACTGATTTCTTTCTGCTAGGACACAAGTTTAGACTACTTTCAGAATACACATTGTACGAGTTCAAATAAGTATACGGGATGTATATGCTTATCCAGATCTTAAAGAATTGACAAAAGGGAAACATGGACCGTGCACTTGTGCAAAGAAAACTTAGGTTTGGATATTTACAGTGAGATTGTTGCATCCTCCACTTCTTTGCAGTACGCAGCACTGTCCAACCCATCTTTCAGTTCACTGTTGCTATCATCATTGTTTTGTTGGATGTTAATTTCAGCTTCTGCTGGCAAAACATCACTGTCTGATAAATCTTCTTGTAAATCCAGCTTGGTACTCCTACTTGATGTCTCATTGGTTTTCTCATTCAATGAACAAATAGGCTTGGGGTCAAATATTTTTGCATCCAATGGAATCTGTTCTACATTTGTCTTGGGCGATGACCAAAAATTCAAAGGACAAGTTTGATTGTCAAGCTCATAAGCACTCCTGTACTCACCGTTCATATCACAAGCAACATTTTCAACTGTTGGCTCCATGAATAGGGGCTCGGTATTTTTATCCATGTTAAAGCCAACATCTTTTATGGGGAGACAGAGATCAGTACTTTTTGATTCGCTTGGACAAGCAGTGAATTGCTCTAAAACAACACCTGAAACAATCTCATGCGTACCTTTCTCCTGCAATCCAACAGAAGTACCCATAAGCAGCAAGTTATCATTCAAACACAACCCATGGTTTTGAAGCTCAGGGTGTTCTCTACTGACGTTGTCAACTACCAATGAAGACTTCACATTACTGTTGTAGCTATCAGCTAAGAAGTTCTCATCTAAGGACTGTTCTACTGCATCTTCCAAAACTGTTTCTTTAATCACATCACCAACTCCAGTAAGTTCATTTATCATGATTTCAAATTGGTGTGGACTCTGAGGAATTTCAGACCCATTTGCACTGTCATCCTCAAAGGGTCTGCTTTTGTCAATTATGAGCTCATCACATACCTCTTGACCCTGATTCTCCTGTTCAGCTTTATGACAACAAAAATTCATCAGCTTAGCTTGCTCTGCAGTCTCTTCTTTCACCTCATGCATACCAGTGGAGCAACCATTATGCATTATGTCAGTGCCCCTTTCACTACAACAAGCATCATTCTCCAGCTTTGAATCAGAGAAGGAAATGAAACTTTTGTCATACTGTTTATCTATTGCACCTTCACTCTCACTTCCATTGGTCATTCCAGAAGCAACCTTAACTTGCAGGATGGGGTTAATTTGGGATGCAGAATGAGGATTGTGAAGCATGCTTTCACTTGAATCCCCTCTATTTGGACAAAGATTATACATCTCAACATTGCCAGTGATGACCGCCCCAGTAGTATGGTTTTTTTCCATCCTTTCCAATGCCAAAGTGTTAGCTTCATGCCTGAAATTCTCATCCACTGGCTCAGGATCTAGAGGAGTTAATAGAGCATTTTCCACATGTAGGTACTCTACCTTTCCAGTTTCATTAAAACCACAAGTTTGATTAACAGGTGGACTTGAACAAAGAACATCAGAGCATCTCAATCCACCTCTACAATCACTGGTTCTTAATTCATCAGGCTTGACACTCTGAAGGTTATTTTTCCCCTGGAACTCCTCAGAACATTTTTCATGTGTGAAACAACCAGTAGAAAGTGGTCTGCATGTATCCTGAGAAACTTGTTCAGTTACACTACAGTGATTTGGAACCTCAGCTTGTTCTGCAGATTTTGCACCCGCATTGTCAATAATCATCAATTTTGAACTATCCAATGCTGAATCACACATTAAAGTCTTGCTACTTTCAACCAACAGATTACCCTCTACAGACAGCATTTGTGCACCTACTGTATGCGATCCCCTACTCAAGTCATCAGCTCCAATAGTGACATCTTTTGTAGTCTCCTGGACTTCCAGAAGTACATCTGCAGTATTTGAACTATCATATTTGCTGAGCTTTTCAGAAAATCTAATCTCCTCCAACAAAGTACCATTCAACCTATGGCTCTCCCCATTGGATATTGGATCAACTATGCAGGTGTCAGGCTTCATCAGCTCAGCTTGCTGGGAAGTCCACTTCTTGTCATCAAGCACACCACCTAACTGATCTTCATGCACTTCTAAAGCAACCTCATACTCACATTTGTCAACTTCTGAAAACTGAGACTCTGAACAGGCAAAAAGGTTTTTCATATAGGGATTGCACTCTTCCAGTTGTTCATTGACAATCGTATTCTTTGACTCGGAAGAAACATCAACTTCGACCGGGAGGCTAAGAGTGGATATAAAATGGGGACAGTCTAAGCCAGCACCAGAGAAGTCTTTACTTTTGAGGAAAACGTTGTCAACACTCCGGAGATCATCTTTATCCAGTTCTTCACATGAACCACTTTGTAAAGACAATTTACTCTTGTTGCTCTGTGGTTCTCTACTCTCCATGCAAGAGCTCGTCTCAAATTTACAAGGTTGTTGAGCAACATAATCACAACTGTTGTGCTGCTGATTATTATGATTTATTGTATCAGAAGTCTTTGAGTTAGGCTGCGGCTGCAGCATCACCTTTTGCATAATATTCAACTCCGAGTTGAATTTGATCTTTTCAGTTGAGGCAGCATTTTCAATTGATGCCATAGAATGTACAATATTTGGGGTTGCAAGTAAATTCCCAGATGGTCGTGGGGGCCTTTGGTGAATAGGATTTAAGGTAGCAGCTTTGCTAAATTTAGGAATATTAGACTTAGCAAGATTGCAGGGTTGACTACTTCTCTGTAACAGGCTATGGGAACCAGAAGGTTTTGACTGCAAAGAAATTTTGCACAAATGAGAAAGAAGAGTTTAAAAAGGACATCTGATAGAAACTTCTGAAGCAATAAAAAATATTTCTATTCAATGCATTAAAACATGTAAATCCTAATTTTTTATATTATAAAACTGCATCATTCAAATCAGCATACCTGACCAAAGAATCCCAGTGATGGTGATGGCATTCGCAAGCCCGAAGGTTTTGCAGTTTGAGGTTGTGTAGGTCCCATAGTATAACAATCATTTTGGGAGAAAGACACTGCAATATCTCTGGTATTGTTAACGTGGCCATTTGCTGGACAAGCCTCTGGAACTACTGAGTCTGGGATCACTTCTAAGCTATTTTTTGCTTGGCTAACCTGAGGAAGTTGTCCGCTGGATGATGAATGTACTTCTGGAACTGAGCTGACTTTTACCTTTAAAAAGATTCAATATAAAAAGCACATTTGCATTAAAAAAACAAAGAAGCAGTAAAACAATAATACAACATTTTGTCAGCCAGCCTAATCTTGTCCTACAAATCTCTGGTAGATTGATTTACAGTAGCTGCTAGTTTAAACCTTCAGGTTCTCACCACATTTCTTCTTGCTGGCTGAATAGTGGATTTTGTGATCGATTTTCCAGCAGGACCAGATTTTGCATCATTTCTGGCAGTTTTTGTATTAATTGAAGTTCCCCTTAATCCAACATTTTTCTGCACAGTACCTGCAGAATACATCAATTACATATTTAAATTAATTTCATCTCATTAAACAATTAAGATCTTAAAAAATATATCATATGTTGGATGAGCAAATCTAGCAATCCTTTGAAATCTGATATAGTCGTGCAGATTGAGAAACTAAATTTTGCAGTTAAACTAAGAACATAAAATCATAAATAATTCACAATCATATACACAAAGATCACCTGGCTGAGAAATAACAGTCCGTTTTGGTTGGCCAACACTAGTTATGGAACCTCTAGAAGATGTCGAAACAGCTGAAGGATCTTGCTTTGGAGCCAATAGTTTGGGAACTCTTGAGTCTTTGTCCACTACTTTTGTTTTTGTTGTGGTTGTGTTTGAAGGTCGTTTCAGAGTTCAAAGAAGTTAAGGTTATCATATTTTCCATTGAAACAAATAGAATAAGAAGGAAAAACTAGCCATTACGAACCTATGGCATGCATCAAACATACACTTCATAATGAAATGAATCTAAAAGGATATGACGACGAAGCAACTGGTCTTGGACAACCACTACGCTTAGATGCACTTCTATTAATATCATGGGCAGCAAGAACCTTTCGCTTGGCCTGAAGAGTATGTTTTGAGCAACATTATCAACTTAAACTTTATTGCAACATGATTTTTCATCACAAGTAAATAAACAAAAAACTATAACTCAAGCACATAATTTTTCAACAGAACACTATAGATCAAGCAATAATTAAAGAGACTATATAAAAATGGAATATGAAGGGTAAAAGAAAATGTAATTCATACTTGAGAATGACCAACTGCAGAAGCCGGGCCAGTTTTATTATGTCTAGCTGGTGAACCAAGTTTCGGCAACATAGCAGCAACTTTTCTACCTAGATTTGGAGTGCTTGAAGGCAGCTCCTTGAATAAACTATCATCAGCATTATCCAAATCACCACATAGTGACTCTCTGCCTTCATGTATCACTGATAACATCTCCCCATTATACTTTCCAGGATTCCCGCTAAGCATTGATAACTCTAATGGATCCAAAACACCTAGCAGAAAAGCAAAAGTACCCCTTTTCTTTAAACAACATTGGATCAAAACTTACGAGCAGAAACAATGAAACAGAAAGGAAAAAAAAATGTATTAATTAAAGAAAATCAAAAACCTTCTTCGGTGAAAAAAGCTCTGTCCCATGCTAAGCTTTTACGGAGATTGTAACCACCACCCTTTTTCTTCCTCTTCATCTGCTGAGGCTCGATGCTGAGTTTAGGGGCTTCTGGTCTATTGAGATTAAAATTTTCTTTATTCATAGTATCATTACGGTTATTATCATCATCACATGATGAACAGCTGGGTTTACTCGTTGAATCATCCTCTGCAACAATATTATTAGGTCAATTAACAACAATTTGCACTAAAATTTTTCAAATTTGAGACCCAATCCATGAAAATGCCGATACTACAGCCGTTTAAATTCAGATCTCACAAAACAAGCAAAACAATGAACTCATCGTGATCAGTTCAAAAAAAAAACTGATAAAAAATAAAAAAGGGGATTACCATAAATGAAGCGAGTAGCAGAAGTGGATCTAGGGATATGGAGAAGAGGGGAGCAAGAGAAGTATGAGTTGGCGCTGCTGTTGTTGCTGCTGGAGATTAAAACGTCGTGGCTTGGAGAGTTTTGTATTGTGGAAAGAAGCGAATCGTCTTCTCCTGACATCTCAATTAGAGACAGATCGGTCTCCATTTGAAGAGACGAAGAAGATGATGATGAGATTAGTTTTCTGTAGCGAAGAAGCGAAACCTGAGAGAGAGAGTTTTTGAATTTTGTATTCACAAGCGGGAACCAGAGAGAGGGCGTAACGAATACGATCATGTGCCGAAGCTTCTTAGCCATCGGAAAGAATTATTCGGCCCATACCATTTAACCCTTATCATAAAAGTGGTCAACTTCCTCTTTTAACACTTTTTTCGATTGGTTTTGAATTTTTTTATCGAACCTAACGTATATAAAAATGAATCCAACTGAACCAAATTAAACTAAATTTTTAAGTATAGTAATTATTTTAACATTTTTTTATTAAATTATATTATTTTTAAAAAATTTAAAAATAAAAAATAAAATTTCAATTGGTTAACCGAATTTTTAAATATAAAATTAAGCTGAACTAAAATTTAGTTCGATTTGGTTTAGATATATAAATAAAAAATCAAAATATAAAGACAAATAAATCAAATTGAGTCAGTTTAATTTTCTGTTCGGTTCAATCAAAAGTCTTGCAAACCTCTAGATATATAGCCATATTTGGTTCATAGAATAGAATAAGTATGGAATAGAATTGTAATTCTTAAGGAATAGAATAGGTATTCCTAAAATAACTATTCCTAAATAATTGCTATTTCATGATTTGGTTTATGACCTAAAATTATTATTCTATAAGTAGATTTAAGCATAAATGACATTGATATCCTTATTAATAAATTTTATTATTATTATCAAAATTAAATAGTCATACATTGACAATTGGTAAAAAGATCATAATTCTGCTTGATTAATGTTTTTATTTTTTAATGAAACTAACCTTATAAATATGTAAAATCAAATTTTTGTTTTAAATTAATTAGAATCAGTAGATAACTTTTATTTTTAAATTCAAAAAATTATAAACTATATATATAATATAATAATGTATGCACATACAAATTTTAAAATGAATGTAAATATGTCATTACATATATTATATCACTATGGTTAATTTATTTTAGGTTCTATCCCACTTTAATTGTTAAAAATATTTTTTAGAAATTTTAATACATTAAAAAATTAAAATTATTATGTCACGACCCGACCCTATAGGTCCGTGACCGGCACTAGGGAATGGGAATACTTAAAGTACCCGAAACCCATAGTAAACCTTAAAAATTTTTCGCAAAATTAAAACATTAAACATTAAAATCAAAATCACAATACATAGCTATTCCATTAACAACATAAATACTCAGATGCAATATAAATATTCAAATTGCATAAATAAAAGTATTCTTCAAATACAATAATATGATATCTCATATCTGAATAAAAAAACATAATACAATAAATCCAGTTTCATAAACGACTACT
>CATIWK010069200.1:0-13987 GCA_949634005.1 Mallotus japonicus
TTTCTGTCCCTAGGCAACGATACTCCGAGTCTCGATACCGAGCGTCTTCAGCATCTGTGATTGAGGCTGGCCACCTCAGCTCACCTTTCCGCATAGATCCAACGTATTCCGAGTGTCTCCTATCGTTTCTCACAACTCTCAGACATAAATATCCGAATCGACTTTCGGGGGGGACTCTTGATATCCCACAGGTATATTCCTATTCTAACTAATAAATATCTTCCTAAATAATAGTGACTTGTAGCACAAGGAGACCAAATCCAAAGAGGAAAAGGAGTCCCTCATTAGGAAGACTCCCGGATTAAGAAGGAATAAATAGACATATCCTACTAGGAGAAGGAGTCCTACTCCTCTCAGGTTTGAGCATCTCATCCTCTATAAATAATCCTTACATTCTCTCATATTATTCATTCTATTCTACTCTATTCTCTTAGTTCTCTTTCTCTCTCTAAACTCTCTCTCAACCTATCTTGACTTAGGCATCGAAGGGTTTGTGGGGGAGACCCCACCTCTCACCTTGCCTCTTTGTTAGTTGCTTGACATACAGGACTCGGAGGTTCCAGATTCAAGTTATCAATATTTTTTATTTTAGCAATAAAAACTAATTAATAAATTTTTTAATAATTAACAAATTTTTATAGACATCAATAATTAATAATTATTAATTAGTTACTAAATATATTTTGGATTCTAGCTCATAAATTATTAATTAGTTATCATAAAAAAAATTAGTTATCAAAATTATTTTTTGAAGAAAATAATAAAAACTACCACTTCAATTCATCACCGTCATCCCTGTTTTTTGGCAACCACCAGTTCATCCACCATCATAGCTCCTTCACCATCATCAGTTCATCGATGGAGAAGACGATCGATCATGTGAAGGCTACTTACTCGACGGAGAAGACGATCGTCATGCGAAGTCTGCTTGCTCGACGGAGAAGACACTGTTGCAGCGCCATGGAGTGGTAGTGGTTGACGGCGTAAATGAAGACCGTTTCGGCAACAAGATAATTGAATCCAAAAAAAAAAAAAAAATCAAATGTCCTATAAAATTGTTGTTAGATCTGCTTCTTCTTAAGATGGTTCCTACAAGCTAGAAGCTTCAACTGGTAGATCAGCAATCAAGATTACAAACAGCAATGGAGAACTAGTTGCAAAGGTGAGCTTTTAATTTTTTTTTTATTTGGATATGTTCTTGTATATGGTTGCTTGATTCAAATTAAAAATATACATATTTTGCAAAAAAATGATTTTAACAGGTAAAAAAATCTCGAATTTTTGTATATGGTTCTTCGCCTGACTCCTGCAACCTTGAACCGCCCTCACCCTCGCCTCCGCCTCCGCCTCTATGGTTCTCCGTGACCGAGACAGAGACAAAGACAGAGGTGTTGAAGGCGTCCATCACCACCGTTGCTCTCCTACCCACTTCACCCATGACTACTTTCTTCATGTCTGCATTTTTTTTTTGGCCTTGCTTTGTTGATTTTCCCATTGCACAATCAGACCCTCGCAATTACAAGCACCTCCATGAACTGGGAAACGATGATTGATGTGCTTTGCATTTCATTTGTTTTTTATTTTTTGATTTGTTGATTTGTGGATTACTGGAATTTCTAAATGGAAATAGGGGAAAAATGGTGATGGTGTTGATTTGTGGTTTACCTATTGTTGATTTGTTTATTTGTGGTGTTAATTTGTTGATTTTGTGGTGTTGGTGTTCATTTGTTGTTGATGAAACGGTAGTGTTGATTTGTGCTAAAGTGGTGGGGGTGTTGATTTGTGGCGGTGTTGATTTGCTACGGTAGTGGTTGGCTATGGTAGTGGTGTTCTTAATTTGCCATTTTTTTTATTTCATGAATTTTTGATTTGTTGTTGATGGATGTGTGTGGTGGTGATTTATGTGGTGGCCGATTGTGATAGCAGTGGTGGTGTATGGTGGCAGTTGAGGTGGTGGTGTATGGTGATAATGGTTATGTGTGTGGTGGTGAGGATTGGGGTATTTTGAAGAGATGGTGTGGATGAAAGGGAGATAAAGTTATAAGGACCTATATGATATTTTTTATATCACCAAATTACAACTCAATCCCTAAACTTGTGATGTATATGTGTATGTATAAATTCCTAATTATTTGAGGGTAGTTTTGGCATTTTATATAAATTAACATGCTTTGACTGTTAGTATTGCTTTGACTAACAGAATATACTTTCAATTTTTAACTCTGAGGGGAAACTAGTTAATAAAGTTAAAATAAAGGGAGCATTTAATTGACTTTTAAAAATGCAGGGACGGAATAATTAATTTGGCCAAACCTCAAGGGGGTGATCGTAATTGTCCCTAAATTAAACTAAAATTCATGCCTTGCCCAAACTGTAAATAGTATAAATATTTTAAAATAAATTATTTTAATAAATTAAAAAGTATAAATTAATCAAATATAAAAATGTAAGCACTTATTATTTTTAATTATTGAATTAATAAAATAAAATAAATATAAAAATAGTGAAAAATTATATATTTTTTACTTTTTAGATTAAAAAAGAAAGGTGTTTTTATTTAAATAAAATTGGAATGTTTTATATCAAATAAAATATATATATATATATTAATAAAAATATATTCTCTAATATTTTTATAAAAAAATATTATAAATTTTAATAATTTAATACATAAGCTTTTAGAAAAAAATTTTAAACTATAAAGAAAAATACTCATTAAATTTTTAGTTTAATTTTTTTGGAGCTCAACAATTAATATCTATATCGATTCTTCCATTATTATCGTCAAGTTTTGGCTGAGGTTAGAAATTCTAAGGCATTTGAACCGTCCGCCTAAGACAACTTGATCATTGCTTAAATTATGGATTAAGCAAAAATAAAACACTATAAGTTGCATTACGTTTAGTGCAAGAATTTCAATTCCAAGCCCAAAACGCACTATTTGTATAACTTGGGCCGAAGGCAGTGAAGGCAAGCTTGGCGACGGGCTCTCTTCCACTAATCAAGCAAGTCAATATAAGTGAAACTAACTGCGCCTCTTTAGCTATTTAGATTTAAAATTTTGTATTGAAGTTTCAAATGACAATTTCCAGATATCATGTCATTTTTTGGGTTAATTCGGAGTGAAGGGAGAGATCTATATGTAATGCACCCAAGTCTACAAAAAAGCTGACTTTCTCCTTTCTTTGTTACATAGGTAAGTCCACTATGTCTTTAAATTCTAGGACAGCTGAAAGTGAAACCACCTCTCTGTTATCATTTTTTTCCTAGAGTTCTTATCTTTGTTCGAGAAGGAAGCCCTGTGATTTGCTTGAGCTCAAGAGTACAACTAACGGCCCAAAAGTGTGATTATTGGATTGGACTCGGAGATCAAAACAAAATTCCTTACCATTTGAATCGCTTAACATTAGCGGTGGGCCTATAGCAATCCAGATTTTGGCCTTAGGTTGGAGGGTGGTAACAAGACATGCCTGCTGTCAAATGGATTGATCAAGTCCGAAAGTAAAGTAAGGTAGATGATTACCTTTATCAAAATGGAGCACAAGACTAAATTTTGTGTGGCCTAAAATGGGTAGGGTCCCTGATGATTGAGGTGAAAACCTGTCAATCTAGAGGTGTTAAGTTGTAAAATATGACTGAATTTTTAAAACCGTAAATGTGTCATATGTGTAAACTGTAAAGTTCATTAATCAATATTGTAATTTAAACTAAATAAATGAAGCAAATTAAGGGATGTGGACATGTGTTCATAATTCATGAGTGAATCCTATACTTACTGCTAAATTTGATGGGCTCGAAATTTTAAAGTTGTTCAATTTTATAAACTAATATGACTAAAATGTGGTCTTTATTTGGTGATTAGGGACATTTAAAAAAGGAAGCTTATGCTCCACATTTAGTGCAAGATTGGCAGGTAAATCGTAAAGAATGAAAAAAAAAGGAGAAAGTCGTAATGGTGGACCATCAAAACGAAGTGAGTGAGAAAGGAATCATTGAGCTAGGGAGAACGCACCTTTGAATGCCCCCCTTTTCCTAATTTCAATACTCTAAGCCCACACTTTCAAACCTCTAATTTGCAACTTTTCAAAAAGCAAGGGAACACCAGTTTGGCCCACACAACTACATGTCGATTACAAAAATGCTTCTTTTTTTTTTTTTTCGAACAACAAAATGCTTCTTTTTTGGAAATGTATGTATGTGGATTGTGCATCCACTGCTAAAATATATTCACCTAATCATTTTAATCACCAACTCTGCCTTTTACGGGATTGGAGACTCTCCTCTCTCGCTCATTATCATCCACATCATCCACCTTCATTTTCCGTTTAGTTTTTTTTTTTTCAGTGAAATATATAAATTATTTTTCATAATGGAATGATTGCATACATGGCCTTAATTAATAAGTTGAATGCTAGCGTGGAAAAAGTTTATTTGACCAGCTTTCACGAACTTACATATTTTTTACTTAAACACCAGTTATAGTGTTCTTTATCTCCAAGCGTATGGTATGTTACAGCCGCTAAATCAACTAGTTGCAAGTGGGATTCTCAAAATTGTTTGAACCTTAAAAAAATTCTTATAAGACAGTGCATCAGATTTTTTTTTTTTGCATTTAATTAAAAAAATGGGTCATATAATAATGGGTTTAAATTAACAAACCCGAACAACATTTGTGACAATAATATCGATTTATAGATAGAATGACACAGATAATGACCTTGTAAGGGGCTACATATCCTGATGCATATGGATCGAGTGTGTATATATATATACATGCGTTATGACATGTATAGAAACAAGGTGTTTCATAAAAAAAAAATAAAAAAGGTGTCTCATAATCAAAAAATCCAAGCTCAGGTAGAGGAAGAAACTAGCTTAATTTGTTCAAAAAAAAAAAAAAAAAAACTAGCTTAGGCGTAGTGGACTCAACAAAATACACATCCACTGTTCACAGGCAACACAGTTCGGGCCACTAGGCACCGAAGGGTACGTAAAGAAGCTGACCATTCACTGGGACTTTCTTCGAATGTTGCTATTGCTACTGTTCTGTTGCTATGCTAATAATGTCACATTGTCATGTCTAAATACCCTTTTGTAACCGTTTTCACTAACGCTTTTTGTCTATTATTGACTGTCATCCTAGACAATTGACCATGCACGCGTACCTGTTCTTGTCTATAATCTCAAAAATGACCCTCGTTTCGGCTATATTCTAGCTGCTGTGTCGCTTGGCTTTTATAAGGGTTGTTTGGACATTCGCATCTATTAGCTCACTGCCCAATCCAACGCGGCTATTTTATACGTTGCACGCACATTCCAATCCAATAATAGACCGTTGATAATTGCACTACACTGTCACAGCCCTGCGGCTCTGCAGTACAGTAGTCTGTACAGTCCACCAATCAGATTCTCTTCTCTTTCCATGTCGGATTCATTACATTTTAATTAATTTAAGACAAAATTACAAAAAGAGCAAAAATTATTTTTAACAACTATTTAAGGCTATATGACAACTTTTTTTTTTTTTTCATTTGATATTCTTGGAATTCAGTAATTACAAGGACTTTGACTATTTTGAAATCGAGCCGGATGTATCATATACATAAGATTCAAAGCCGAAACTTTATTTAAGAGAATCTAAATTTCTTACCTCTTAAACTAACAAATATTGATGACTATATTATTTAAATGAAAATATTCATGCCAACAGATTTCGATATTTATTATAAAAAATCTTTCTTAATTTTTTCAGAGAGGCTTTTTTAATTGTATAAAATAATATTAAATTATTCATCACTGATTTCTATATTGTAGAGCTGGTTAATGTATATTTTTGTTATGTTGCTCCATATATTAGCTAAGCTCGGTATTTGCTATGAACACTTGTGTATATATAAGACCTACGGCAGTAAGTCAAAATGATAAAAGCTCTCATCCTAAGGCCCACTTTAATCCAATTTGATGGATGCTGTCTTACAAAAGAGAAGAGTTCATTATTATTATTTTTATTTTTGGAAAAGGAAATGGAATTATTGGAAAGAAAGAGAGTTGTGGACCCTCTCTTATTATTGTTATTATTATGGTACATTTTTTTTTTCAGATTGTTATGGTACATAAACATTTACGTTAGCATATATATATATATAGGAGGCAAATTAAGTTTTTTTTTTATGTGGTTATTTTTGTTTAGTTAGCATGATAATCATTTGGTTTTTCAATAAATTAAGACAAGGGATTAACATTTAGATCAAATTAGGATTTACATAGATGAACTTGTTTGGACTTCACTTCACTTGCACTTGCCACTAATTTTATATTTTTTATTTGCATTGGGATTATCGATAGCAATATTTGGAAAGGAACTATAATTTTTAAAAAATAATTTTTAGAATTTTTTTTAATATGTAGTTTCATATCTTATTCATAAATTAATGCATTAAAAGGAGCCGAAGCAACACGCTCGGTTAATGCGAGAGGGTGAGAATAAAATGACCCAATTCCACAGTCCCAACCCGCGAATCATAAAGGGCTAAAATGGTAATATCAGAAAGAGAGGAGTAAGACAAGTGGAAAGAAGTGTAGGTTAAAGGAGAAACAGAATATGGTCCCACATGTGAATGTGGGACCAACGGCAAAGACTATGAATGGACCCTACTGCCCCACTTCTCTTCATTCTTTCTTTCTCACCGCGCCTCCTCACTCTCCTGCAGCGCTAGTTAAAGTGCACGCTGCCAGTAGTGAAAAAAAAAAAAAAAAAAAAAAAAGCAAAGCAGAGAGAAAACACATTAAAAGCAAAAGCTAGTACCACCATTACTGCTGCTCCTGCTGCTGCTGCTGCTAATGCTAATGCTATAGCCCATCAAATAAACTAAAGCGCTTTCTTTTCGTTTTGCAGAGCCAACCTAGCCCTGGACCTCTAGAAAAATCTCTAATTAGTATTTTTTTTTATATTTTTTTTATTTTTTTTCTTAGCTTTAGAGATACAGAGCCAAACAAAGCAAAGAAAGGAAGGCAAGAGAGGGTGGAGTTGAGCTCTGAATCCAAACCCTAATTATATGATTCTTTGTAGAGGATACTCCACTCCGTACAGATTCTCATTTCTTTTGTTTTGCTGGTGCGTTTGATTTTTATTTATTTATTTATTTTTATAATTCGAATGCTGTTGGTTTTGTTCCTCTTTTGTGCTTTATTATGTTGTACATTTTTTGAGATTCCGTCTCTGTGATTTTACTTTTTTATGAAATATCGTTCTACTCGACCGCCTCAGAATTTTGGAATCTCTGTTTCGTTCTCACTTTTTTTTTTTTTTAATTTGATTTTGATTTTGCGTGGAACTGAAGGATTTTATGTGAGGACTGTGATGCTTAATGCGAACACGCTCTGCTTTTCTAAATTAATTAGAGTTGGTGTGTGTTACAATACAGTTCCTTTAATTGCAAGCGATTCGGTTGTTGTTTGATTTTAGTTGCTTCATCTACTGAGGTTTGCCAATTTGAATTTTTATCCTTCACAGCTCTCTCGTGATAAGGGTTAGTAATTATTTATTTTCTCTTTTGAGCAGAGCCTAAACTAATTCTGATATTTATTTATTTATTTTGGCTAGAAAAAAGAAAATTGTAAGCCCAGAGAAAGAAATCTGAGGCTTAGGTGTTTTGATTTTGTTTTATTTTTGTCTACTGCAAATTTCTTTGCTTAAGAATTATTTCTACAATTTCCCTCAAAAAAAAAATATTGTTTCTACAATTGCGTTTTTTTTTTTTTTTTTTTAAATGATGTACTAGTGATGTATCTACTAACAATTTTATTAGAAAATAAAACTGCAATATTTTTAAATCTTTTTTCTCTCATTCAAAATCGTGTATAAGAATTTCATCCTGCGATCCAATTTTTGGATTTTTCAACTGGGAAGAGATGGATTTTCTTTACTTTAAGCCCTATTTTACTGACACCTTAGCTGGCTTTCAACACAATTCATCTGCTGCTGCTTTGTTATTATATATACATTTTTTTGGCACCCAAATGGAAGCTTAGGACCCTTTTCTTTTCAGGGTAGAAGGTTATGCGCAATTGTTTGCTCCTTTATTGTGCTAGAACTAGATAGGGAGATGATGGGTATATTAGGAGACGAGTGAGAAAGACGCTGTTTAGTGGTGATTTGATTTGTTTCTTTAGTAAAATGCACTTATTGAGTCTCCTCCTATCTTCATTTGCAGGGTCTCTCGTTGAAACATAATTGCATGTAATGTTAAGCGGTTGCTGGAGATGGAGAGGGCTTCAGAATCAAAGGTGCTTCCTGGGAAATTGCATGTTTCAGGTCAGTTACCAATTGCATACGTGTCCTTGGGAAGAGAGGGAAATCAGGCACAAAAGCCGCAGACAGGATTGGTAAGAGAAGTAGTGGGACGATTTAATGCACATGTCTCTCAAGTTGTGGAAATGCCTGTGCCTGTAAGACCATGGAAGGGAAAAGACTCTGTGGCCGTACAAGAAGAGATAATGCTTGACGTTGTTCCTTCCAAGGGAAGTGGTGATTCCTTTGATGAAGGTGGTCCTAGTTCTTTCTCGGGGGCTAGTCATCCACCAGAACCCATTGATATGGATCTAATGAAAACAGTGTATGTACCAATTGGGCAAAAGAAGTCTGAGGCTGGATGCCTCATGAGGAGTATGTCTGTGAAGGGGCCTTTCCTAGAAGACCTTTCAATCAGGGTTCCACCTAAGAAACCAAGCCCGGCTGTTCTTTCACCGGCAGAAAGTTTGGTTGAAGAGCCTAATGACTTAGTTGCCATGTCTTCTCCATTTTCAATTGCTCGTGCTTCACAAAATACAGAAGGCTCTCTCCTTCCTCCTGATGCAGAGGAGAAAGAATGTGTGTGGGATGCCTCTTTGCCTCCAAGTGGTAATGTAAGTCCACATAGTAGCATTGACAGTATAGGTGTTGTCACAGCTATGAGCATTGTCAATAGCTGTGCCAGTACATACAGAAGTGATGCTATTACGAGTGATGGCATGTTAAGCATGGAGAGAAACTGTGAAAGTACAAAAGGGAGTGTTAGTGTTAGGGGGGATTCACTTGAGAGTGCAAAAACTAGTGTTAGCCGTGCAAGTGATAGCAGTGGCCTCAGTGATGATAGCAATTGGAGCAACATTACTGGGAGTGCAAATAAGCCCCACAAAGGAAATGATCCTAGGTGGAAGGCTATTCTTGCTATCCGAGCACGAGATGGGATTTTAGGCATGAGTCACTTTAGACTACTAAAACGTCTTGGTTGTGGTGACATTGGTAGCGTTTATCTTTCGGAACTGAGTGGGACTCGATGTTATTTTGCAATGAAAGTAATGGACAAGGCATCTCTTGCAAGCAGGAAGAAGTTGACTAGGGCTCAGACAGAAAGGGAAATATTGCAGCTCTTGGATCATCCATTTCTACCAACTTTGTACACACATTTTGAAACTGATAGATTCTCTTGTTTGGTCATGGAATACTGTCCAGGGGGTGATCTGCATACTCTGAGGCAACGGCAACCTGGGAAACATTTTTCTGAGTATGCTGCAAGGTGTGTTTTTATTCCGACAAAGCTTTTTATTCTACATGAAGCTTAAACATTCTTCTGTCCTCATCGTCTAGCCACTCTGACTTCAGCTTTCCTCTGTTAAGCTTTCTTCCATTATGTATGCCTTAGAGTAGTTAGCATCTTGCAAGGCCTTTTAATGTTGATTTGTTCATCATCATGTGCTCATGCCATGACATTTTGCAAGTTTAGATATGATTTTGCTAAAAATTGGAAAATTTGGTAAATTCTGCTCTATCTGCAAGGCCTGTAGAATTAGAGGCTGCATCATTATGCATAATGAGCTCCTGCTGTTTTCTTTACTATTGTTGCTGTTCCTAGTTCGTATATATATATATATAGTGAGTGCTAATGAAACATAAACTCTCATTTCTCACTTCTAACCACTGTGAATGAATTCAAACATCCTTTTCTCATTACTGTAATTCCTTGTTTGTAGAGTGAAAAGTGCTGGTAGTGGCATACTTTTTGTAGTGGTTTTACAAGTTTGGAGAAGCATCTGAATATTGATAACACTTTACATTGTGGATTGATGCCTGCAGTTCCTCTCTTCTCTCCCCTTCTCTTGATTTTTGCATTGTGAAGTTCAAAATTACATGCTTACATCACTATGAGCTTTTTACTAAATATGAATTGAGAAAGTTAAATGAAAATGTTCCCATTGATCATCTATATTTTGACCATTATCTATATTGTGTCAATGACAAGGTAAAAGTTATGAATTTGGATCACCATTTATTCTTACAAGTTTATTAGGAAATTTTAGAATCTGCTTGAAAAGACAGTTTTATGTTCTCTTATATATGATAAACGTAATGGTTCTTTGAATTTTTGATATTCCAATCAATAATCGTTGTTTTGTTTCTGCAGATTTTATGCTGCTGAGGTTTTGTTGGCCCTTGAATATCTGCACATGCTTGGAGTTGTGTACAGGGATTTGAAACCCGAAAATGTTCTTGTTCGTGATGATGGTCACATAATGCTCTCAGACTTTGACCTTTCTCTCAGATGTGCAGTTTCACCCACCCTGATAAAAACCTCATTTGATTCTGACCCTTCAAAACGATCCGCTGGTGGAGCATTTTGTGTTCAGCCTGCCTGTATTGAGCCCTCATCTGTATGTATCCAGCCCGCATGTTTTATTCCTCGAATTTTTCCTCAAAAAAGTAAGAAGAAAACCCGAAAACCTCGAGCAGAGCTTGGTTTGCCTTATTGTGCACTTCCAGAGCTTGTAGCAGAACCCACTGCAGCCAGGTCCATGTCCTTTGTTGGAACCCATGAATATCTAGCCCCTGAAATTATCAAGGGAGAAGGCCATGGCAGTGCAGTTGATTGGTGGACGTTTGGTATTTTCTTGCATGAATTACTGTATGGTAAAACACCATTCAAAGGATCAGGAAACCGTGCTACGCTGTTCAATGTAGTTGGTCAGCAGCTTAGATTCCCAGATTCACCAGCAACCAGCTATGCTAGCCGAGATTTAATACGAGGGTTGCTGGTGAAGGAACCACAGCATAGGCTGGGAGTTAAGAGAGGTGCAACTGAGATCAAGCAGCATCCTTTCTTTGAAGGTGTAAATTGGGCTCTGATAAGGTGCAGCACACCTCCAGAAGTACCGAGACCAGTTGAGGCTGAGCTGCCTGGGAAATTTGGGGCAGTTGACCCAATTGGAGTCGGCAGCAGTAGTAAAAGGATAGTGGGGACAGACATGAAATCTGGGGGTAAATATCTGGACTTTGAGTTCTTCTAGTACAGGCTGCTTGTGCTGTGTTGTATTAGTATTAGTTGATCTTACAATAGCATGCCTCTATTACTCTGTTCTGATAATGAACTTCAGCTCACCTGCCTCGTACAGGAGGAAAAGGTGTCAATTGGAAATGAGTAGATTTAATTTACAGAGATTTTTTTGGGTTCACTTTATTGCTTAATCCTGGACATTTTCTTCAATCAATCAAAACCCAGTGCAAAGGAAATGAATGCTGTTAGTTGAGCTTTGTATAGAAACTGCTAACCTTGAAAAGGGAATGTGTTCATGGATGGTAATTAAGGTAAGCAACGCTCTTGCTTTGTTCCTCTTATTCGTTCTTTTTCAAAATGAAAATTTACCATTTTCCTTTGTGTTAATTGAAAAGAAGGGGAAAAAAAAAAAGAACTAATGGCATTTCCAAATCCTTTAATCTATAAATCTGCTGGGATCTACTTTGCCCTCCAATAGCTGTAGCATGGGTGCACTTTTTTCTTAAAAATAAAAAAAAAAATATTAATATTGTCCTTATCATTACAAATTGATCAACATCATCTTTCTGATATCATCTTGAACAAATAGTGCTTCTTGAAAACGATTGCTCATTAGTTGATATTATGCTATATCGGGCTGGACATAATGCCCTTATAACAGGTAGAAAATAACAGCAAATGGGTGTGGGCTAAGCTTTAAAAGGAATACAATTTATTGACCCAGAAAAAAAGAAAGAATACAATTTGGTAAACCAAGCAATCTCTCTATTTTTGGCAGGTTGGTTTTTTTTTTTAAATTACACCGCATACTACTATTAATATTGCAGTTACTTTTTATATTTTATTTGTATTATTTTTTAACTTTTATTTTTATTTTTATTTTTACATTGTTGTTATGTGTTGTGCTTTTTCTCTTCCTTTTCATTTTTTCGTCCTCTTCATCTATTTTCTTCATTTTTTTCATCTTTTCTCCCAAACCCAACTTGAACCGTACAAGATTTATAAAATTAATCTGTTCAAAAAAAATTTATGTCTTTATTGAAAGAGAGTAAACTCCTATATTTTGCAATTAAATTTTCTTTACAAATCTTAAAAATTTTCAATTCTCTATCTTTTTTTTTTTTTGCCTATTAAAAACTCATCATATCAGAAAATCATTAAGAATTGTAATAATGATGGGTATTAATTTTTTTTTGTTATTAATATTTGGGTGATTGCTAGAATTCTTTTCTTCTTCTTCATTTTTTATTTTGTATGTTGTTGTTTGTGTTTATTTCTGGTTGTTGAAGATTTGTTATAAGATTGTTATGAGATTGTTTGTTATTGTTTTGGTTGCTGAAAAATTATATATAATTGTTTTGTGGTTGTTCTAGTTATAAGGGCTTGTTGGGAGGTCGTTTGTTGTTTTGTCAAGTTATCCATGTTTTTTATTGTTTTATGGTTGTTTTATTGTCTTTTGATTGTTGTATGTGTTTTTTATTGTTTTAAGTTTTTTTTGTCCAGATTATTGTTGTGTTATTTTCGGATTGTTTTATGGATGTTAGTCATTTCAATCTATTGACATTGTTTATTGATTTCATTCAGACAAATGATCCATATTAGTTGATTTTGCTATGTGAAGTTTTGCAATGCTTTTTGATTGCTTATGAAAGTAGATAGAATGTAAATTTTTGATGGTTAAGAGGTATCCTATTTTTGGAAAAAATTAATTGAATAATTTTTCCATTTTCTGTTAGTTTTGAAAAAATCCCTTATGTTTTTCCCAAGTCCCGGTCTTATTTTATTTTTATGTTTTAATTTTATTTTTTTTTCAAAATGATGGAAACCAGAAATACGAAATATACAACCAAGCTTATGGAAGGATCCGACGAGGCCATGACACCCTAGTGATATAATATTTGCTTGCAGTGACAAGTTTAAACTCAAAAGATGAGATTCAGATGTATTAAGATGGACGCTAACTAGTCTCAGTTTTTCGTTTTTTTTTTTTTTAATATTTTATTAAGAGATTCTGAAATAATGAAAGTTTATACCTCTAGCAGGGCAACCAAGTCCAAACACAACCTACATTTTTCAGGTATTTGGTGGAATCATATTACAATAATGGTATGCAGGGGCTTCAGATCCTAGGTCATAGAAGCAATAAGTAATGGCAAAATATTAAGACATTAAAAAAAAAATTACAATTTGAAAATGATTAGTTCAACAAATGTGCTTTTGTTAAGTGTATGTAATGTCAGTGGAGATCCTAGTTTGCAGCCGGTCTAGGCAATTGTTTGGAACTGACAATGACTGGGACACTGAAATTATAATGATTTTTCCTAGTTCATTGGAAATAAAAACCATCAAAGCTCATAATCGGACATTGGTTTCGCATCTTCATTTCTGTTTTTGTCCTCTTCTAGTTCTGTTATTATTATAAATTATAATTGCACAATCTCTGTTTTATTTCCTTGTTAAAAAAAAAAAAAAATTCTCTGGTTTTTTTTTTCTCTAACAGCAAAACAATCTGAAAAATCTGCGCCATGAGATCTCTTCAACCTGTCAACCACATGGGTTTCTTTTTCTTCTTTCTTTTTTTTTTTAATTATTATACGTAGAAAGTTTCCTTGTCTATATTGCCTTTTGTTGCGTTAGGATGAAAAATAGTAGTAAAAGAAAACAGAGAAGAAAAGACA
>CATIWK010069203.1:0-14776 GCA_949634005.1 Mallotus japonicus
GAATGGAAAATCATTTTTTAATGCTTAAAATGCCTTATCTTTTTTATTTCCTACTTTATCCTTCTTTTTTTTTTCCTTATTTTTTCTCTTTTTTATTTTTATTTTCTCTTTATTTTTTTTTGTCTTCTCTCATTTTTTTTCTCTTGTCCCTTTTTTTTTTCTCCTTATTTTTTTCCTTCTCTCATTTTTTTCTCCTTTCCCTCTTTTTTTTATCTTTATTTTTATTTTTTCATTTTTTTCCTCTCATTCCCTTTTTTTTTTCCTTTCATTCTTTTGTATAGGTTAATTATCGTATAGATTTTGT
Organism: Mallotus japonicus; assembly: GCA_949634005.1. Classification (NCBI taxonomy): domain Eukaryota; kingdom Viridiplantae; phylum Streptophyta; class Magnoliopsida; order Malpighiales; family Euphorbiaceae; genus Mallotus; species Mallotus japonicus. The sequence goes on from CATIWK010069203.1 coordinate 305, forward strand.
ATCAATACGCTAGGTTCATTATAAAGAGATAATTTGTAAAAAATATACATTAGGTCCATTACAAAGAGATAATTTGAATAATAAAAAGTGTTGATGTCACAAAGGATGATATTTTCCAATTGTTTTCTAATGTTGCAGCCAAATATCGGAAAATTTTTTCAGAGAAGAGAAAATATTTTCCAAAGACAAAATATTTTCCGCAAACAAATAGAGCCTTAATGAATTCATTGATGGTTATTTTTTAAGGTAAAATCTCATTTTTGAAGATAAAGTGCATGACCTCTAATTATCCTTAAAATGACTTGCTCCTTTGGGCCATGAACTTGTGTTTCTTTTTAAGCATACACTCTTTTGCTTTATTGCTTAGGTTACTCTTTCATCAATTGTAGAATGCATAAAAAGTAGAAAAGTCACTGTTGAGGTTATCTTTTTTACTGTTGCATTCTTTCCACTATGATATGTCCTCTTAGCTATAATTTCTCATGTTAGTAATTTTGTTGTCAGTTTTTGCTGTATTTGTTTGGGCAATTTTTTTGGATTTGCTTCATGATCTAAATTTTAGGCTTTATTACTTATCTATTAAATTCTCCTTTAATTTAATAAGCACTCTCTTGCTCACATCTGTTAGGCTGTGTGACTTAGGGAGAGAAAGAATTCAGTATAACAGCCCTCACTTAGTCTTTGACCCTTTAAGAAGGGTCCTGTGGATTCTGTTTGATGATGATCACACTCTTTATAGGTGTTTCATGAAATGGATACTCTCAGCCCATAAACTTGCACCTCTTCATTTACAAGCCAAAGAAGTTAGCCATTGCACTTGACACCTCACCGCTATATCTGTTTTGTTTCAATTATTAATCATCTAAATGCTTTCTATAGTTTCGGTTTATGTCCAACTCTGTTCAGCAATTCAACATGAATCATTTGGAAGTTAATTACTCTTCGCTCTTGTCCTCTAGCAGAGATAGCTATCTTCTTTGTTTGTACATAGTGCACCAATGTGCTGACTGAATTAGGAAGCATGCTCATGGCAGATTCAATAGTGTCAATTTGGCTATCACAAATGCCAAACCTACTAAAACTATTGATAGCATTTGCTCATTTTTCTACTTTTGGTTTAAGAAGTTATTTTGTAGGAGAAAGTTAAAACCTTATTCTTTGTAATCCTAAATACATACTAAATTGTGTATGGTTCATCATTGGAATTTGGTTTTTTAAGTTTTCTGATGTTTATTTTTCTTTCTATTTTTTCCATTTTTCATTCTCTTGAAGTTTTGGAATTCTAACTGAAGTTTGGATGACATGCTGTTTTGCAGGTTTTCCATTTTCTTTACACATATTCTGTTGCTATTGATATTTACCCCTTTACTCTTGATGATTTTGCTCAAGCATTTCATGACAAGGTTAATGTTCAGATCATGTCTTTTGATTAGTCTATATTTTAGCTTAGTTTTTTCTGCCATTCTGAATGTCAGTTCACTTGTGTTTTCTCATTGTTGGGCTTATCTTTCCATATATTGGTTTCAGGAGTCTTTATTACTTGGAAAAATTCATGTGGCCCTCCTGAAGCTTCTATTATCTGATATTGAAGCAGAGATTAGCAGTGAATATGTGCCTCATTCAAATATATCATGCAAATTTCTTGCACTTCTTCATTCAGTGAGTACATGACTCTGAAGCTGTTTGTTATAAACATAATTTTCGTTTTGAAATTTGATGTCATGTGTAAACATTATACATTGTTTAGTTGCACCAATTTTTCGTGAAGTACCAAAACTTAAGCGTGCAAATAAGTCAGTTTTCACCACATTATGTGCTTTATTTTCTCCTTGTTTTCTTTGATTACATGCCTGCATTATTAAACATTTAAAGCAAACATGGTATTCCCCTATTTAAAGGAAACGTGGGATTTCCCCCTAAAGATAAAGGGTGTCATTACCTAAGTGATATATAGATGCTTGCCTTGCTATATTACTTTATTGGACTAAAATGAAAAATGCTTGTTCCATTACTCTTTTAACAAGAATTATGGTACTCCCTTTTTGCGCTCATCTCTTTTCACAATTTGAAAAGATGACATTTTGTTGTTTCCATAGATAAGTTTTTTAGTGACATTCTGGATGGTACTTTATGAATTGAGTTGTACAAAATTATGATATGGTGGTTTCTGTTCTATACACTGTCAGTGAAAGGTGTAATTTTCCGTGGTAGTTTTGCGTGATGACTCCCTGCTGCAAGATATACATTTTTTCTATCTACTGACCTGCAAGTGGATGCATGCATAACAACGGATTTTGAAAATTGTGTTTGTTGCACAGAGCCACCAGTGTTACCAGTTAAACAATTGAGGGAAAATTGCAAGCTTTGGTGCAAAGCATGCTTATGACTGGCAACTATCAATTAACAAAAAAAAAAAAAAAAACAGTTAATTTGTCTAAGAATCAGGGATTTAATTTCTCTGTTATAGATGGTGTTCAGTTATAAAACTGGGATGTATTTGAATGTTAAGGGATTTTGAGAGTTTTTCTAGCTGATAGTCATGGTGCTGCCTAGCACAGTAATAGATAATTTCAGGAACTCTGGAATTTGCACGACCCAGATGTCTGGAGATTTCTTTAGGTATGAGAGTTTCACATCATGCAAGTTTGGAATCTTTAAACATTTATGCATATAATAAGTTGAAAGAGATGACCTGATGTGTATTTTTTGATAGCTTCTGTGTGCTGGATAGTGGATGTAGAATAATTAATGCTAGCAATAATGGAAATTGCTTTTGACTGATGAAAGTTCCGTTAGTTCCTTATTGTGGGCCAATGCAGACCCTCTCCGTGTGAAATATGATCATGAATATTGTGGCTAAGAAGAAAAACTGGGAATAGTCGTATACTTTATGCAATAGACTTCTGATTTGCTTGTTCTCTATTCCTACTGAACATGTAATTTTCTGGTACTAAGTGAGGTTGGAAGAAAGGAGGAGGGGGGGATTTTACAAAAGGAAATCTCTACCTTTCTAATCATTATAATGAGAAATAGTCACATGTTTATATGATTAATTGACTATTGATCTTTACTTTGGCAGGTTGAAGATCAAGAATTTCTTGTGGATTTTTGGAAAAGGTCTCTTAACCCTCTTACATGGACAGAAATACTGCATCAAGTCTTAGTTGCAGCTGGTTTTGGTCCAAGGCAGGGTGCAGTTCGCAAGGAAGCACTTAGCAAGGTGTTATTTGGTTAAATTAAGATTGGTTTTTTCTATAAATCTCTCTCTCTCTCTCTCTCTCTCTCTCTCTCTCTCTCTTGCTACATCTTCTGTCCATTTATATGTAAAATGTACTTTTTCTTTGTGCTGTTTAGTTTGTCATATGTGACAAAATTTTTAAGAAAAATGAAAAACTTGAAGGGGATCTAAATTTCTTTCCCTCAGGAAATGAGCCTCATGGTGAAGTATGGCCTACAGCCTGGAACTTTGAAGTGCGAATTGTTTACACTTTTATTGGAGAGAGGAAATAATGGATTGAAAGTTCCTGACCTTGCAAAGTCTTTGCAAGTAAGTTTCTAGAATTAAAGAGATTTTGCTTTACTTTTTTTTTTTTTGTCTCATTGGCACTGAATTCGTGTTCAGTTTCTACCTATTTGTAATGATGAGTTTTGGTTTTGTTTTGAAGATTGCTGAACTAAATCTTGCAAGCGCAACTGAGGAACTGGAACTTCTAATAAGTTCTACTCTTTCAAGTGACATCACTTTGTTTGAAAAGATCTCACCATCTGCTTATCGCCTGCGCATTAGTACTCTTTCAAAGGAAGCTGATGACTTTGAATCTGATGCTGAGGACTCTGGAAGCGTTCATGACGACTTCAATGGTAGTGGAACATGCAGCAGCAGTGATTCTGAGTGTGAATCAGGAAATCTTAATTCAAAGAAATCTAAGCATAGTAACTGTCATAAACCTAAAGATAACATGCTGACAGTATATAATGAAATTGATGAGAGCCATCCAGGAGAGGTGTGGTTGCTAGGACTTATGGAAGGTGAATATTCGGATTTATGCATTGAAGAAAAGTTGAATGCTTTAGTGGCTTTGATTGATCTACTCAGTGCTGGATCCAGTATTAGAATGGAGGTAATACAACTGCCCTTAGCACAGCTAAGAGTTTGAGTCCTAAAATTTTGATATTAAGGTTTAGTCATTTTTAAATCATGGCTTGCTACAGTTCATTTCTCCAAGTGGGCATTAGATCTCTCTCTCTCTCACACACACTTTTGGTGAACATTGTTTTACAATTTTACAAATTGTTGTTGTATATCAGATGTGAAAACATAAATTATCAATCTCCATCCAAATAGATTATCTTGTTTTTCTTTAACATGCCATTTTACTGACATTTACGTTTTATCTCATTGATTTTGAATTTTGATTATCTTTAGCTGTTGTAACTACATTTTTTTCTTAAGTGCTATGTTGAAGATTATCAATCACACTTGTTGTAATTGAACTTGGATATACTTGATTTTATTGTTGAGTGACTGAGATTTGACTCTGCTACTTCCCCACTCTTCAGGATGCACAAAGACTCGTTGAGTCTGTTCCTAACATGCATCATTATGGTTCTGGAGCAAAAATTAAGAGATCATCATCAATGCTACATAATTTGCCCAGGCCATCCTGGGTTCATGGTATCAATACTACAAAAGAACTACACACATCTTCAACATCTCACCCAATTGATTCTTCAGTGTCCATCCTGAGGTTTAATGAAAGGGAAAACTCCAGCAAAGGGAATAGACGGGAGACAGAACCTGGGGACAATTTGCATCCAATGCAATCTATCTTTTTGGGTTCTGATCGTAGGTACAATAGGTATTGGCTTTTCTTGGGCCCTTGTAATTCACATGATCCAGGACATAAGAGAGTTTATTTTGAATCTTCTGAGGACGGTCACTGGGAGGTGATTGATACTGAAGAGGTAACCTTCTTAACTTCTGCCATGATGTATGTTGAATCTCAATCTCTTGGTTGCACTTCTGTTCAGAAATTTTTTTTTGCATTGAGCCTCTTGCATATATTAATCTTCATGTGCTTGTGCAGGCTTTGCGTGCCTTGTTATCAGTTTTGGATGACAGAGGAAGGCGGGAGGCTTTTCTTATTGATTCTTTGGAAAAGCGGGAGAAGTTTCTATGTCAGGAGATGTCAAGTAGCATTGCAAATGATTATGGAAACAGGCATTTGACTCTATCAGATCATTCTGAACAGGAGATCGTTAGGGAAGACAGCACTTCTCCAGTGTCTGACGTAGACAACAACCTAAGCTTAAATGAGGTCACAAATGGTTTTACCCCTTCATGTGGTGCAATAATTCTTTCAGCAGGGAAGAAAGAAGAAGATGAGAACCAGAAATGGCGCCGTCTTCAAGAGTTTGATGCATGGATATGGAATTATTTTTACAGTGGTCTTAATGCTGTGAAACATAGTAAAAGATCTTATTTCGAATCACTTACCAGATGTGAAACTTGTCATGATTTGTACTGGAGAGATGAGAAGCACTGTAGGTTTTGCCATACGACATTTGAACTAGATTTTGATCTTGAAGAAAGATATGCTATTCATTCAGCCACTTGTAGAGAGAAAGGAGACATTGAAATGCTTCGGAAGCATAAAGTTCTATCATCGCAGTTGCAAGCACTGAAAGCTGCTGTTCATGCAATTGAGGTTCTATTTCTGTCTTTTTATCACTGTTGTGTATGCATTTTTATTGTTACTGTTATATGCATGCTCAAGCATCTCTGTTATATACCAGTGAAACATGAATATTGGACTACTCAGTTTCTCACTATGAGATAGATTTGCTTGTGATATTCTCCTTTTGATGCTCACATGGACACAAGTTAAAAATATCACCTTTTGACTTATTTTATCTTTTCAAACCCACTCTATTTATGCTGCTTCTATGAGTGTCTTGCTTGAAATTTGATGGTTAAACCTTCACTAATGAAGCATTTAAAGCAGGATACACTGTCGTCATGTTTCCTGTGGTTAACACTCTGACTTATGTTTTGCAGTACGCTGATTGCTTTCCACATGAATGAGATCTGCATTTGTTAACCATGACCTAGAATTTATTTTGAATGCTAGGGCATTTCTAAATTGAATAATTTTTATTAAGAAGAACTTAATTTCTCTTAAGTCTAAAGAACTTAAATAATTGAATTTTCTCAGAAATTTGATGAAATTTGTGTAATATGAATACTAATTGACCTATTAAGAGGGGGGGAAATCACAATTAGTAGTTCTGAAACTAAGCAGTGGTTTTGTTGTTATGAGTAGAAGTAGTATTCATATTATGGGGGTCATTTTCATTCAATAGCCATGAAGAAAAAAGCAAATCAGTACAAGAAGTGGCTCACCTATCTCTGTTCACACGAACGGTGTATACCAATGTAAGAAGTTGATTCCAACGTCATTCCTTTGCCTCCTTCCCTTCATACTACAATTGTTGAAGGTCTAGATACTTATTAGGCTGAAATCAAATCCATTAACCCTATAAAGCATACTGTAAAAATACATGCAAAAACACTAACACATTGATGCTATTGGGATGGACTGGCACGTTGAGGACTCGTGCAGGCAACCTGAATCGTTGGTGAAGATTTTGTAATTTTAGTTAACTTTTGTTTTTCTGATGTTTACTTATCAAAGAAATATAAGTTTGCATTCCTAGAGTGATGAAATGGAGAAAATTATATAACCTGCTTTATTATGTACCAATGTGCTATTATTGTCTTTTACTCATCAATCTCTTCTCTGATATCACATGCAGTCAGCTATGCCTGAAGATGCTTTACGGGGTGCATGGTCAAAGTCTGCTCATAGGTTGTGGGTAAAACGGCTCAGACGCACCTCATCTTTGGCAGAGCTTCTGCAGGTTTTGTTTTGTTTTTTTTGTTTTGTTTTTATTTTTTTTAAATAGATATTATCTAGATATACTTTGTTCAAAGTAGCATCATTACATGATAGTTTCTAGGTCCAACTCTGTTTATTTGCTTATTTATTTCTTATGCAGCCAATGCCAAGGGTTGTGGATTTTGCTGACAGAAATCTTAATTTACACTTGCAGGTCGTTGCTGATTTTGTTGCTGCAATTAGTGAGAATTGGTTATGCCAAAACAATGACCAAGGTTCCAATTACTTTTTGGAAGAAATTGTTGCATGCTTTCCGACTATGCCTCAAACATCTTCTGCACTTGCTCTGTGGTTGGTGAAGTTGGATGACCTAATTTGTCCATATCTGGAAAGCGTACAACGCCAGAATAAACTGGACTCGAGAACCAAATGTACAGGTAATATTCTATCAGCATTAGCTCCTTTTCTGTTTTATGTAAAAATATATTTAACATGATTGGGGAAATATGTAGTTGATTATAACTTTGGATTCATGCCGTAATTATGGGACTAGTATGGTAGATATCGGATTGTTGTGTTGTTAAATTGCATTGTAAATTGATCTCATCACCATACAATGCAGAACAATGAATTTTGCTTAAAAGGTTGCTTTAGTAGTTAAGAGTGGTTCCAACCAAGAGCTTGAGATCTCATCTTTATCTTCTAACTACCTTTTAAAAAAATATATATAATTTGTTATCTTTGTAGCTTCTATCAGGGTAAGCTTTTCTACATTAGAACAGATGACTTGCTATCTATTTTATGATGAAAAGCAGAAAGCATTAGTGTTAAATGAGTACCGGACATTTAATTTCTCCATACGATATCATGATTTCATTCTATGTGGAAAAGAACTGGAATATGGTTTTATGACTTTGATCTATTAAGACTGTTGAGAACTGCATGTACGTTATCCTGACTGAAAAATTAAGCATGATGATATTTGGCTTCTAAATTATGATGATGTACCACATTTCAGGTGAGCATGCTTCTGTGTAGTAGATCCAAGCCATGATTGGAGCTCATTTACATGGCTCTTTATATTTGCACCTGGGGAAGCATAAACCGGTGCTTGTCCATTGCATCTGCCCCTGTTGCAAGCTTCACCACCTTTTTGTTTTTGACTAGGATTTTCTGGCTTGCCCAAAAGATGAAGAAAGCAATACATACAAGTTTGTACAGAACAGAGCTTTATTTGGTTCCAATTTTTTTATTGTTGCTGTACCAAGGCCATCTAGTGAATCATATGTTGTACAGCATTTACGAGACATTAATATTCAGAAAAATTTAGTTTTAGTATAATAATTATTATGAACCCTAAGCAACAAAATAACCTCCATACCTCCATACCTCTGTTTTCTTGTAGAAAAGGATGTTTTTGCTACTTTTTACTGTGTAGTATTGGAGGAAATCAAATTTTGTCACTCTATGCTTGACACTCCACCTTTTGGCAAGGAATAAGCTGTTATTGTACACTGTCAAACAATACAATGCTGAAACGCAATATGAGGTTATTTTTTCCTAGACGAGGTTTTTCATACTTGTCTGCTCGTCTTGTTTCCGTTTTTCTTAGCACTGTTGATTATTTACAAGGAGCAGGGCAAGTAGATTCACTGTTAGTATCCAATTCAGCAGGGCAAGCAGATTCCCTTGTCTGATGAAGGGGAGTTTTGTGAATCAAGGTTCACTTGCATCCTTAAGCTAGTCAAAAGAAACGGTCCTTTTGCACCGTTATCAATTAGTACAATGGCATGTATTCCTTTGTTAGCTAATTACTGTATTTTCATGTATTATGTGATTTCAAGCATCTTATATTGCCATCCATCTCCATTCTGCTCCCAAAGCTTTATGAGAGGGGGTTCGAGTACCTGCTGATGCTACCATCTGCACCTTTTTGTTGCGCTTCTCATCATATCCACCTGAACGGATTTGGTCGTGCGGTAGTAGTGATTCTGGCAAAGGAAGGTCATCAAGGACAACGAAGATATGGTTATAGGTTCAATTTCTTCAATTTGATCGTCTTGTGTACCGATTTTGGCTTTTAGTTCACTATTGGCCAAACTATCAGAGGTAAATGCATGTATTGCTGAATAGTGTTTGTGTGCGCCTGGGATACGTGTGCTACAAAATCTTTATTATTTTTTCACTTCCAAAAGAGTTCTAGTTCCATGGTAACTAAAATATGCAGAATTATTCTACATCAGCACGGGAAACAGCCCATGATGATCGGTATATTCACAACCTCATCATTCTGTTCTTTAGTTGTATAAAAACACAAAGCTGCAAATCACCAACAACGTTTTAATGAATACTGCTCTGCAACTGTATCTACAGTATCCATGATTAATCCTTATGCAACTTCACAATCTCATAAACAGCCGAAAAGTCAAGGTCCCCTAATCCCATGCTTCTCGCCTTCTTGAAAGCCTGAAAGCACATACAAATTGAAAATTCCATCAGCTGCCCAGAGAATGTGGCATCTATATCTTGCATTTGGTCACTAACATCAATACGAATACATGGAAGCTGACTATTAAGGAACATTTAGCAGATGAAGAAATCCAGTGCAAACGCAGTTTCAAAGAAGAAATTTGTAACCCTTGTCAGCAATTCTGTAGGAAAATTAGATGAGTTCAAGAAATCTAGATAGGACCAGTTCGGAGTCTTGAATTAGAACTAATTTCACCTTTGAGAATGTATGTTGAAATTCAACAAAAGCCATCAAGCTATAGGATCCTAAATGAACCAACAAAAAAGCTGACAAACGTTTCTACCGAAGCAGCATGATTGCATGTATACAACAATGGAACTATGAAGACCATAAAAAGTCAAAAGGAAAGGATCTGCACCAATTTTTTTAGTTCTCATTTTTGCATTTACATGTTTAGTTATTCAAGTTCTATGAAAGATCATGTGACTTGGTATTACGAATATTAATCTAACATTGTCATGGAACACTTTTTTTTTTTCCTTGGTTTAGAGACAGGTAACTAGATTATAAAGAAAGGTGTTACCTCATTTGCTGCGGCTGCAACTGGCATTGATACAGCATTTTCATCCCCAAGTGCAAGAGCCAACCTCATGTCCTTCTGCTGATGTTTCAGAGGAAACGCAGTGGAGTGATTTCCTTTAAGCATAGCAGGGCCTTTCCCCTTAAACATTGGATTGGCAATTCCACCAAGATCCTATAATAAAACAGGAAATTAACAGTGAACCCCAAATCCAACTAGGTAATACAAAAATTATCTAGATATGTAATACAAAAATTATCCAGATTTGTAATACAAAAATTCCTGTCTTAGCTATCTCACCACAACAGCAAGAAGATCGTAAGGGTTTAGTCCACTCCTTTCTGCCAGCACCAGTCCCTCAGAAAATGCATTCATCATACTGCAAGGACAAGAAACTATCACATATGAATGCTTTCCAGACCTTCGAAGCTCATAATTACCAGATGATTCCTTAATTATACATAAATCACAACATTACAGTCAGTTCATCACAAAGGTATCCACATCTATAGGGCTTTGTTCAGCCTACTTACGCTTGATGAAATGCAAAATAAAGCACAACACAAAGGTATTTCGTCCAGGGAATGCTGGGAGTGCGCTTCCCTCACACTCCAGAGGGTACAAAAGCTTAAGTTAATAGCTGAGTGTCAAGAAGTCAGTTAGGACTGCAGCAGGAATGTATCACTCCGTCAGTGGGGACCATCAGCCTTCAATGGCAAGTACGTTGTCATTTACAGCTGCTCTAACAATGCCCCCTGCGAGGGCATCCCTTGACTGCAGGGATGTAAATGTCCCCTTACTCCTCATCATAATGCCTTCTGCTCGCTTCGGTACTTGCCATTGAAGGAGGAAGGTCCCACCTAATGGAATGAAACATGTAGAAGATGTGAACTGCAACCCCCGCTAAGCCTGGAGCTTGCTTTGAGCAGGGAACAAGAATGTAGAGTGTACGACCTAAGCCTTCTTGTCTTCTTCTCTGTACTAGCTCAGATCACGAGGTATGCAATTTAAAAGTATAGATTCAATGGGTATTTGCTGTAAGGTTAATTCTCTATATAACAACTAAATACAGAATATTGGCACTTTATTAACTCGGGAAACTCGCAGCAAGATTATACCCATGAGGTTTGAAGTGACATGGATGAACTTCGAATGGATTTCACTTCAAGGATAGCAAATTCCATCACTTATTACTCAGCATAAGTTGATTACTTACAGAAGAATGCTCAAGTATTATAGCTGATTTATCAACCCAGGACATTTACAGTTTAAAAATTGCATTTGAACAGGATATAAGAAGCATATAGTATTTTGAATTCTGCTACAGAGATCTCTTATTTTTCTCCTAAATTACTAATAGGCAATGATATCCATTACAGTCCTTCAGTAAAACTTAAGCCATATGAAGTACATTGTAAATTGAAAAAGCTCTCAATAAATAAGCTATTTTTAATTGTTGCAATGTCTATGTCATTTTTGCTTGTTTTAGATTTCTTTTTGATATAGAAACAATGTCACTAATCAAATTGAATGTTCAATGCAAAAAGCACAAGTTACCTGCCCATTATCATGTTTACCACAAGTTTCATTTTTGCTCCATTTCCAATCTCCCCCAAGAAGAAAGACTTCTTCCCCATGACATCAAAAGCTGGAATTGCAGTGTCGTACAATGCCTATAATTAAGAAATACAGGGACATAAAGCTGTTAAAAATAGAGAGGGACACAAAAATGTCAGTGCGGCTAATGTACAATAATACATACAAGCACTATAGATGAAGCTTGCAATTTATCACAGCTATAGTAGAATTCAGAAAATAAATAGGCTAAACTCCAAACTTAGCACTCTCTAGGATAAGAAGTTTGTTGGTTATTTATTTCTTTCCCACTGTTCTATTTTTCTTAGTTTTCACATGTGAGCCCATATTAGTTATCCATCAAAAAATCAGGAAATATAGGAGTATGAAGCAAGTCCACAGTGATTATTAAATCCCAGCTGCTGCTTTCTGATTAGAGAGGAACAAAAAGACATAAGAATATACTAATTGGTAAATATCCATATTCAATTTTCAACAATTGAAAGTTGTCTCAGAATTGAAATTTATATTCAACTTTCAACAATTGGTAAATATCCATATTATCACTGGGGGTATTGATCATATGTTGGCTAATGCCATGCATTTATGTGATGCTATAACAAGATAATTCTTTGATATGCCCATGAAAGGGAACTAGCAAATAGCCTTGTTACATACAAGAGGAAGTAAACCATTCTACTCTCTTAAAGATTTCAAAAGGTATAATCCCATCAGAATTAAGCATGACAGCTAGAATGCAGCTGTAAAGAGTAAATCAATTTGCCAATTTACCTTATCTCCAGCAGCAAGGATTACTAGTTGACCAGCTTCTGCAGGCTGCTTGCTGCCTGAAACAGGAGCTTCAAGAAAGGAACCACCCTTTGCTATAATTGCCTGTAAATATCAACAGCAGATCTTAGTAATCAATCTAAATTTGACACTAAAATTTTGCTGAAAACAAAAGAAGATGCTATTTCACACGTCACTTTATCAATTCAGAGATAGCATGAAAGAGCTCAAAGAATTAACTATTCAAATTTGATGTGTTTAATGTCTCCAAAAATGTTTATTCATGCATCATTAGTTCAAATACCTTTTCAAATCTATAAGAGAGTAGAATGGTAGTTTTTTTTTTTTTCCAATCAGTCAATCATAAATCATAGCATGTTTTTTTTTTCTTTCTTTATTTTTGGAACAAATCATAATACGGTATTAGCCTATAAAAAAAAGGTCATGAAGGTAAAAACATAAATAGTACAACAATCCTTTAATCATCTTCCTAATTTGCAACCATAATGTCAATGTTGTAACCAAGAGCGATAAAAAAAATATGCAGAGATTATTTCATGTCATTCCTATTGTTAAAATTGAAAAATGCACATTAGATTTAGTTCAAACGAAATCATTTCAACTCTAATAAAGATACCATATCATTTACAGGTGGACTAACAAAAATATGAGCATTTGGAAATTTCTAACAAAAGCATAGCATCAACATTTCATGCTTGGACTAATCCGACATCATGAAAAAAGGAAATGAATAATCTGAAGTTAAGCATCCAAAACAAACCGCACTAATCCTGATCGAAGTCTCAGGAGAAACTGTTGACATGTCAATATACCCTTTTCCACTGCAAATTGCTTCAAGAACTCCATCTTTGTCAAAAACCACCTAAACAATCATCCATTTTTCAGTTCAAGAACATTGAAAAAAAAAGAGAGAGAATCTTTATTTCTTTTTGAACAAAGAGTAAACAAATAAAGACCAAGATTGAATTAGCACTGACCGACTGAGCAGCAGCAGGATCAGACAACATAGCAATAGTAATCTTACATTTCTTGACCACAGCTGCTGGTGTTTCTCCAATGGAAGCACCTAGATTTACCAGTTCATTACACTGCAAATCCAAGCACAACCCAGAAACAAATCAATTTCAAAACACCAAAAAAAGAATCAAGAACAGAGAAACACACACACATATATATATATATATACCTTAGAAAGTGTTCTGTTCCAAACAGTGACCTTAAAGCCACTCTTAATCAAATTGGTGGCCATGGCCTTCCCCATTATCCCTATTCCCAAGAACCCTACTTCCATTTTCCTCTCTCAACTTCTGCTCTCTCTCTCTCTCTCTCTCTGTTCACCGTGCTCTCCTTCACAGACTATGAAGTACTATAAATTACCACTCAAGCCAGACTCTGCTATATTTTAATAGCACAATGCCTTGTGTTAATAAAATATTTCATTTCCACCAATCCAACCATATGATTTTTATTTCATTTCCACAATGCCTTGGTTTGGTTCAGTCTTGATTCAATTCGGCTCTATTAATTTTTATTAATCGATTTTAATTGAGGTTGATAAGATTTTTTTAATTTATAATAGTTTTTAATATAAATTTTAATTTTTTTTTTTACCAAGGGGGAGGGGTTCGTAGGATTCGAACCTTCACATTAGGTACAATAATTTTTTTTTTATCTAACATTAGGTACAATAATTAACTTGTGTAGAATATTTAAGAATTATATAAAATATAGTCTAATCCCAAATTAAACAAAGTTTAATTCAGATTAATTTGGAATTTTTTTCCTAGTAAAAATCAATTTTTTTTTTATTTTTAAACGTTGGACTCATTTAACAATACCACATTGTTCCCACACGCGATGCATGCAAAACCTGCTAGTGTGACTTTTTAAATAATTACAAATTGATACATACCAAAAAATAAAAAATAAAAAAATAAAAATATCAACGTTGCTATCATGGTCCTCATCATCATTAGTATAAAAATATTGTCAATGATACTTTCAATTTTGCTTAGCCACTTTAAATAAGCAACTTTTTTAACATAAAAAGAATTTCCATTAGCAGTTAATTAATTATGAGAGGTCATTCATGACGTAATTAAAGGCACTAACATTACATTTCCATAAATAATTAGAGT
>CATIWK010069250.1:0-16426 GCA_949634005.1 Mallotus japonicus
TCTCAGATCTTTTTTTTTCGGAGAAAAAGTTATGAACAACTTTTTTTGTGGGACAGTAATTATGTACAACTATAGTGTTTATTTTAAATGTTTATCATGGAATAGAATTAAAAACAATATAACCTAAGAAAATGAAGAAAAAGCCAAAAGCCCAAAAGCAACCAACCATTATATATAATTTTTTTTTGAACAACCATCGGAGAGTACACTCTATATATATATATATATATATCATAATATTATATCTATCTAAATATCTAAAATCTATATATCTATCTATCGTATTAACTATTATTATTATTAATATATATATATAGAGTGATTATCATTTTTCTCTAGTTGGCGCATCAAGAACCAAGAATCTTAATATGGTGCCACTACGGATTGAACCCATGATCCATCATGGGGCCTTCTCCTTGCCATTTGATCTAGGCAAGAGAAGGTAACCAACCTTTATATTACATTAATGGAATTGATTCCATTTTAATATATGTCATTTATGATATTAGGCATCTCCAACCTAAAACTTTAAAATACAGCAAATTTTACTTCAAAATAGATGTTACTGTAAATTTATTTCAACCTATTATTTCATTTTCAACTCCAAAAAAAATATTCTCTGTATATTTCTATCAAATACTAATATTATATTATTTAAATATTTTATATATTACACCCATATTTTATTCAATACTTATTATCCACACCCATATATTTATTTATAAAAAAATAAATATTATAAAAAATAAATATTATTTTAAAAGGAAATAGTATATGAATAAAATAAATAATATATTTTAATAATAAATAATATAAATACATCCACGTATTTTTTAAATTATTAAGTCAATAAATTATTCAATTAAAAATTTATATTATTTAAGTAAAAAATTAATATTATTTTTACTTAAATATTAATATTATTTAAGTAATAGTAATAATAATTAAATCAAATTTATATGTATTTGGTGATAATATGATAAATATAATATAAATTTGGACTAAATTGAACAAAGTTATTTGGACTATATTGAAACAAATGATAAAAATGATTGTTATTGAAAATTGAGAAAAAAAAATAAAATGAAGTACAAATGCATAAAGTGAAATTTGGGCTGCGTATATACATCAAAACAGTGTTTTTATGTATATTCCAGCTGAATTTCATGAAGCATTGGAGAAGGAAAGGGCTGCATTTTGACGTTTTCGCGCAGGATTGGAGAAGCCCTTATAGAGGTGCTCCATGACTCCATGTATACAAAACAAAAGAATGTATCCCTCCCCAACATGTAATGCTTAAATGATCAACTCATATAAAACTTCTTTCTATTGTTACCATTTTTCACTTTTAAATCTTTATCTTCTGAAAGAATAACTCACATGTTCAATATTTAAATCCATTTTAATCTTATTTCAAAAAAAAATCCATTTTAATCTTTTCTTTGAAATATTATGGACCTCTAAAAGAGAGAAAAAAAAAAGCTACAAGAGCAAAAATATGCTCTGTAGCTCCCATTTTTTGGTCATCTTCTTATAATTTTAAATTAATAAAAAATTTTACATTACAATCCTAAAAACTTCTACTAAATAAATTGGATTGGATTCTAAATTCAATTATTTAAATTTAAATTTATGTTTATATTTTTAAGTACAAATGAACTTTTATTCATTAAGGGAAGGTGCCCAAATAATGTCCAATTAGATAACATATATCAATGGCATGATTGGATTTATTTAAGGAGTGGGTGAGATTGAGCTCAATTATATCATAAGACTTTTAGCCTTGGCTAAGTTGATGTGATCACAACAATTGGATCTATACTTTTGACACCAAATTGAGTACATGTAAAATAATTACATGTAAAAATATTTAGGTTAGATTTTTTATTGTCATTTTAAAGATAAATTTGAAGTGACAATTAGGGGTGATATAATTGATACTTATATTTGTGAGAATTATAGGCATTTTGAGTTTAAGTTCCTACTGTCACCATCATCCACTTTTTATGATAAGGATAAGTTTAGATTAGAGTTAAAAGGAAGGTAAATGTTATTTTTCTAAAGTATTAATTTTTTAAAATTTTATTTGGTAAATTTTAGAAAATTAAAATTAACTGTTAATCCCTTTAATAATTAACTTTATTTATGTGTATTTTTATTAATCTAATTGAAAGTAAGGTAAAAACTTGTAAAAAAATATTTTTATTGAAAAATACAAAATTTTCATTTTTCTATTATTTTATGCTTATTTCTAAGTTATTCATCTTCTCAATTTTGTACATTAATAAAATATAAATCAAATCTAAAAAAATTATAAATCAATTTAATTTTTTATGGTGGTTTTATTGTTTCTATTTTAATTTTGTTATTGTCACTAGTTTATATTTTATATTTTTAATTTTTAATTTTTCATGCCAATTCTTATGAGAATGTTAATGAATTAATTATATTAGAACTGGTTAAATATTATTTTCATCATTTTTAATTTAACATATGAAAAATCTTGTCAAATAATTAATATATGTGTTTTTTATGATTAGCTATAAAATGTATTGTTACAGCCAAAGGTAATTTTATTTTTTATTTTTTAATTTTATTCTTTATTAATTATATTGTATAAAATTTGTACTATTTTATATGTAAAAATGTATAAATATACATTATGTAACTTTATCTTTATGAAATTTTTTTCTAATAATTTTTTAATTATTTGATATTTTAAAAATTAATTTTATTGTTTATTGAAAATTTTATATTTTTTTGTTTATGTTATTTTATTTATTTCATATACATTAACAATTTTTTTAAAAAAAAAATCAATTACAAAGCTCATGCATTAACCTTGATTTACCAAATAAGACTAACAATTTAACTATTATATAAGTAATTGTTACTCCCTTAATAGTTACATCTTTAACTGTTACACCTCATTTCTTTAACCTCGATCCAAACAAACTAATAGTTGGAAGACCTCCAAGTAAATTTAAGTCCCATAAAGAAATTGAATCTTCTACATTAGGAAGATAAACGGTGTTCATGGAAAAACTCCAATGTTTATAAAAATATTGCATGATATTAGAAGATTTGTTATAGATGAAAAGAGAAGTGAAGACAACATCATAGATTCGAGTTTTCATAAGTAGTGATTTGTTGGTCTGAATGACATATTCTAGCCACTTCCAGTAACACTTGAAAAATGTGAATTTTCCATTGATTGCGAAAGTTGAAGGCCATGTGAATTTTTTTTTTTTTTTTTTTTGGATGCATTGCCTAGTAAAGGCAAAATCTTAGTACACCTTTGTGACTAAATGAAAGGGGGATTGCAATAGTAGGTATTGAGAATTGATGAGTTCCTTAGCATATTGATTGATGAAATTTGAGGACTAATTTGAAAGGAATGGAATATCATTATAAAAGAGCCATGATGAAACAAAAGAACCAATAGCAAACATTCAAACATATCAAATACGGGTTGAACGAGCACCACCTTTGAAATCTTTAACAATCTTTGATACTTGGATGATCATCAATATCTTTGCAATGTTCAACACAAATGCAATTGAATAATGAGACTTTTTTTGCTCTCAGTACATCGTCTTCTTCTTTCCTGCAACTAGGTTTATTGTCACTGTGCAAAGGTGATTTTTGGCCAAAAATAACCCAAAAATACTTTATTTTCTTCACTATTAAGAGTAACTTATATTGATTTGGGTTCAGATCTCAAATCAAAATGAGTTTATAACTCATCTTATGAATAATTTTTTAGTGTTTGTGTGGGTTAATCCCATGTTATTTGTCTGCCTAAAGATGCAGTATGCTGAGAGTAGTCTCTCCAGTTGGAAGATGTCAGTCATAACCAAGGATAGAAGACACCCCTTCTCATAGCTGTTGATGGTTGATCTGGTGTGTGCTGGGTTCGGCATCTGCGGTGTTATGAAGGATGGAGTTCAGGTTTCATTAGTTGCTCCCCATCGTGATGAGTTCTGGTTCGGAATCAAAGGTTGCAGTGTTTGCTGGAGATCGAGATCTTCTTTCCCGGCTTGGATTTGCTGGATTTAAATGAACTGTATGGTGATGAAGTATAGGAAAAGAGCATAGGTTATGTACTGTTTATTTAGTCTGTAAGTGGTTGCTGATGTAGTAGCCCCTAGGGGTGTGCAAAAACCGAACCGAACTAAAAATCGAATTGAACTGGTTCAGTTATGTTCGCTTGGTTAACATTTTCGATTTTTAAACCGAACTGACCGAATTTTTGGTTCGGTTCGGTTTTTATACTCAGAAAATTGGTTAACCAAAATAACCGAATTAACAGAATTTCACTAATTTTTTATTTTTTTAATTTTTAAATATTATAATAATGTAATAAAAAAAATAAAAATAATTAATTTTTTTTTTAAATTTTGGTTATTTCTGTTCGATTCGGTTTTTATTTTGAAAATTTCGGTTTCCAGTTTGGTTTGGTTAATTCGGTTCCGGTCAAAAAACCCCCCCCAAAACCGACCGAATTGACACCCCTAGTAGCCCCTCCCAGGGATGGATTATTACGCATTCCCTGATTTTGTGCTTCTATCCTAGGGTAGTTGTTTGTTTTTCCATTCATGTGGGCGCCTTCGGTTTCTTTGTTATCAATGAAATCTTTATTCTCAAAAAAAAAAAAAACACAAATGCAAAGTTGAATAGTGAAAAGTTAAAATATAAAAATTTTTAATGCGACTTTTCAAGTTGATGAGACGCAATTCAAGTAAAGGAAAACTTTGAGTTAATGGAAAAGTTAAATAGTTTAAAGTAAAAAATATAAAATTTTTTAATGTGACTATTTAAATTGATGAGACACAAGTTAGGTAATGAAAAGTTTCGAATTGATAGCAGAGTTGAATAGTTTAAAGTTGAAAATATAAAATTTTTAATATTACTGTTCGGGCTTAAAACTTCAAGAGCGATCGGCCTTAGCACCTTTTGATTGTTTGAAATTGGGTCCGTGTAAGCCCGATCACAATCTCACAGAAGATGAGATGAAGAATATTGGGTTTTATCACTAGTTCGGGGTGGCGATAAGGGCAAGAACAGATTCGAGTCCATTCTAACCTGCTTAATTTGGATCGAACATGAGGTTTAACTTCGCCGGGAAGCTAATGATCTCTGGGATCAGGATAGGTAGACACCGAGTCTGTTGAGAGAAAATTGATAAATTGTATTGAATTGTTGAATATGTGTAGAGAGTTTACAATAAAACAAGCTTCAAGTTTAAATAGACTCTGAAGCCTGACTAAAAAGGAAACAACAATCAAATGGACACTTACCTATTAAGTCTAAAGGAAACAAATCAATCAAAAAAACCTTCCTAATCGATCACAAAGGAAACTTCCTATCCATAACGCAAATACCTCTAATTGACATGAATCAGGGCATGGACATGCATTGCTAAACGTGTTCCTGACCGTTGGTGCCATCCTCAGACATTTAAACAAGTTGGGCCTTGTCCAATGAACTGGGCTCGCTTGAGGGCCTCACCCATGGGCCACTTTTGGGCCAGCACAAACAATGCCCCATAAGATTAAGACTGAGGCCCAAGTTGATGGATTGATTCTGTATACTAATTAGGCCCAAATGGCCCAGTCCGGAGATGGTGAGCCCAAGTTCGCTTCATAATCTTCTAATTCTTATTTTCCCACCAACAGGGGTATTTTTATCAATTGGTGCATCGTTTCATCTGCCCGAAATCATGCGTATAAAAGGAGAGAAGTCCTAATCATTTGCCCCACTTGCTGTTAAAAATTTGATTTCTCTTTCTTCAGAGCTTCTCTCTCTAGTATTCGGTGATTAAGTCTTCAGCCTTTGAGAATTCTTACCAAGGTATGCTCTTTGCCTTTTTTGCTTGTGTTTAGATATAATCGGTCTATTTATACTAATAACCAATGCTTATGACCAATTTTATTTGAATATTCGTAGCTCCAAATCCTAATGGGGAAGTTAAAGAAAACATCTCCTCAAAATTGATGATAAGGTCGATCCTCTTGCTAGACTAAAAAGAGCAACTTCTATCATTCATGCTTCCACCGTTACACTAAAGGTATTAGTCAAATACCCTGATTATCTTGGTACTGTTATTTTAGGTCCCGCTCTTGTTGAGGATGATAGATGGGTAGACGAGTTAATCCCCTTTGCCAAGAAAAATGACCTTTCTAGATTCAATTGGCCTAATGACATGTTAATTTGGAAAAAGAACATTCCAATTAGATCTTGGCCGAACCTATCTAAGGAATACCTAATCTGGCACACTCGATTAGAAACCACATTCTCCTCCCTATGGAAAGATACTGGGATCTATGACATGCTCAACATCTCTAGGACCGAGGTGCCTATCAATAAACCATTGTTATCGGCCTTGTCCCTCTTTTGGTCCTAGTCTGGTAATGCCTTCTGTTTAGGGAAGGGCTAATGACAATTACCCTACTAGATTTAGCCACCTTGTTCAGCCTTTACCCCTTTGGTGAGGAAGTTAGCCCTAGACTTAAGGTCGATACTTCTAAGTTCAATATTTCTTTTAAAAAGGAGCATGTAAGCTATGGCTCTTTCATTTCTATGAACATGAAGTCTACCCCAGTCCCTGATAAAGCCAAACATGTTGCCTTCCTTCTATATTGGCTCTGCCGATTCGTAGGCTGCCCCAGCTCTATAAAAATAACAAAAGAATTTCTCCCCTTAGCGGTAGCCCTAGCCGATGGAAGGAAACTTGCACTTGGCCCATTTTTTTAAGTCAATTCTACAGGGGCATGCACCACTTAGTGCCCGATAAGGATAGGAATGACTTTAAATCAGGGCCTGGGCCGATATGGATCATTTAGCTATGGTTCAATGCATATTTTCAAGATATCATGAGTCGGCCAATGAAACCTCCTCTTCTGTCTATAGGCTGTTATGCCCCTTGGGTGTCATCCTTTAAATGTAAATACATATCATTTGATGAATTCTTTCATTTTTTATACAACCCCCAAGGCCAACAAGATAAACTATATTGCCCTTTCCTCCCTTCAATTTTTGGTCCTTCATGGCTCCTTGAGGATCCTTTTAATTCCAACCTTTCCCCAGAATTTTCCTTAGCCTGGGAAAGCATTCTTCTTACCAGGGATCTAACTTTTGGCTTGGATCTAGATCCCCGAAACAATAAGTGTGGCGTTGAAACATATTATCCATACTTTATCGTGATGTAGCTCAGTCTTTCACAATCACTCCCTTGCTCGATCATATTCTCTTGTAACTTGCCACTGTATAAAAGGCCTGTCTATGAGGATATTGAATTTTATGAGAAGATTACTAAAGTCCATGGTGCCCTCAAGAAGAACCTGCGCCTCTACCCTCTACCCTCTACCCATTTACCCTTGCAAGCTGCAAATGTTTATGGATTTTTGGAATGCATTCTGTTTCAAACACTTCTGCTTAACTTCAAATGAAGTGATCAATATTCAACAGTGGGAACTGACTGATGATTGGGCTTCTTCTTTTTTGCAGGACCAACCAAAGACAAGAGGTGAGTATATACATGAGATTCGTAATTTTGAGAGCTTTTACAATTGCAAGTACAATTATCGAGACCAAAATGAGATGCGAAGGAGGATGAAGCAAGTTAAGGCCGAACTAATATGGGAGCACTGTCTTGGGAGTTACGCCACTTATCTTCAAACCTGCACCAGTTATCCCGAGGTGACCGATCTAGACGTTTGCTCGTGCGCTTACGTTGATCGATCTCCAGAGGTCCCAACAGCTCCCTTTAGTATCACCTGTCTTGCGGTTTCTAAACTTAGATCATGGAGCAAAGTAAGCTTTACTGGTAGCTTTGTTGGCGATCCTATAATGGTCTTGTGGAAAGTTCAGCCATCCTCCTCCTATGTGCATCATTTCATCAAACGGTCAGGTAGTTGTTACTTTGCACATTTCCATTTTTTTTTAACCTCACGAGTTCTCTTTTTTACTATGTTTCTTTCAGATGCCATTGAGAAGCCGATTAAGGTACCAGAGGGCAAACCGAAGAAGAAGAAGGCTAAAACTCACAATCGGTCTTTAAAGAAAAGTACCTCCAAATCGGCCTTCGAGATTGCTAAGGCAACGGAAATACAAGATCCCATCGTTCCTCCTGCCAAGGCCCCAATCCAAGTATATTCTTCCAACAAGGGCGATCCGTCCGTCCCAGCAGAAACCCATACCAAGGAAGATACCTCCAAGCTCTCTGTGGAAGTTTCTACTCCTATAAGTCCAAAGAAATCGGCCATACCTCCTCCAAAACCATCGGCACCCTAAGCCTTTGATCAGATAAGGTTTTCTTTAATGAATGAAGTTTGTCTTTTTTGGGTGGTGCTCTAATCAGTTTTGTTTTTGCAGGGCTCATTATTTACCTTATTCGATGAGATCGAGGCTTATCTTGATGAGTCCGGGGATTATGAGGTGGATGCCCAGGTCTCTTGACCAAGAAGAGCATGATGGTACTGGTGACGTTGTGGCCGATTCTGAAGACCAAATTGCCAAGAAGGTGAAACGGAGACTCAATGACTTAGTAGAAATCTTCGAGGGACCTTCCCACTTCTTTATTGATGATAGCAATCACGATCGGGCTGCTAGATTGTTGAAGTATCTTCATGATAATGCCATCCATCTTGGATCAGACATCACAATCGGCCAAAAGTACATCATCGACCATCTTTATAAAACTTTGCCCACCCTCATCACTAACTTCAAAGTTGTTGACAAGTTCCTTACTGGCTTGTTGAAAAAATGTTAAGAAGCAAAAGTTGGATGAGGAGGCGGTCACGATTGTGGATGCCGTCAAGAGAGAGAGGAAGATTGTGTTGGAGGCTGGACCAGCTTTGGACAAGCTGAAAAAGGAGGTGGCTGATTTAGAGGCAGCGTTGAAGAAGAAGCAAGCCGATCTTACTAGCTTTGAGGCCACCCAAAGGAGACGAGTGGAGCAAACGCAGGCTCGAGGTGCCCGTATGAAAGAGATACATGAAAAGAGGAAGAACCTACGTTCCCAAATAACCAAGCTGCAAGGGCAAAAAGAATCTTCTGTGTTGGAGAAGGAGAATGCCATCAACGCTCTTTCTAAATTTGTTGCCTCTTTTAAATCTCAAACTTAATCGGTCAGGTTGTGACCGATAGTACAATTTTTTGAATACTTCGGCCTTGGTGGCCGTCCTTTGAATATTAATGATATCCTATTGGCCTATTGGATGGCCTAATGAGTTTAAATATCATTCCTTATCTCCATTATGTATTATGATTATTATGTAATGCTTCTTTTAATTTCACAACTGATTGAACTGAAAATCATGATCGGTCTTTATAACACATAGAATAACTTATCAGCCTAAATGCAGGAACTTGGCCAGATAACTTTATTGACAATGAATAAATGAATTATAACATGGTTGGCACGACACATATAATTGGCCTTGAATACAAGTACATAAACTATTAATAAATATCAAAACAATGACCGATCTATGCCATCCAACATGGATGGGAAATAAGCTTTCAAATATTTACCATTAATCGGTCTAGAATGAGGAAAGTCATCTCTATCTACCAGAAAGTAAGCACCACCCTTTAGTAGTTGAGTTATAATAAAGGGCCCTTCCCAATTAGGACTCTATTTACTAAGTGATCAGTCTTTATGTCTGATTGGTAGCACCAATTTCCAGATCATATCTCCTTCTTTGAAAAACTTGTGTTTAACCCTCCTGTTGTAGGCTCGTTCTACCTTCTTCTTTTGCAATTCTAATCGGTCATATGCCAATAGTCTCTGTTCATCTAATTGATCAAGTTCCTGCGGCATGCTTTCAGCATAGTCCGAGGGTGATAGCTTCAAATGGACCTGCCTTCTTAAAGATGCCACAGTCAGTTCCATCGGCAACATGGCCTCATGGCCGTACACTAATTTGAATGGTGATGTGCCAATGGCCGATTTCTGACTTGTCCTTAATGCCCAAAGCACTTCAGATAAAGTCTCGTGCCACACCTGAGGATTTTCCTTTATGGACTTCTGGATCACCATTTTTATCAATTTGTTGGTTGCTTCTGCTTGTCCGTTTGCCTGGGTGTAGTATGGCGATGAGTGAAATAATTTGATTTTGAAATTATTAGCAAATGCTTGAATCTCCTCCCCAGTGAACATAGTCCCTTGATCCGTAGTTATGGACTCTTGGATCCCAAACCGATGTATGATATGTTTGGTGATAAAATCAATGACTGATTGTTGATTAACGATTTTTAACGGGACAGCCTCCATCCATTTTGTAAAATAATCTATAGCCACTAATATGAATCCATGACCTTTGGATGACGCGGGATAAACTTTCCCTATGATGTCCATCGCCCATCCTCTGAATGGCCAAGGCTTGATAATAGAATGCAACTCATCTGTAGGAACATGCTGAATCGGTCCATGTTTTTGGCAAGCTTCACACCCCTTGGCGTAGTATTTGCAATCCTTCTCCATGGTAGGCCAGAAATAACCATATTGACAAATCAACCACTTCATCTTTCTTCCCCCTTGATATGCACCTACGATGCCTTCATGAGTTTCGGCCATGACCAGTATTACTTCCTTAGGACCAATACACACCAGGAGTTCCCCGGAGCTTCTTCTTCTTAATAGCTCACCATCCATCAGCAGCATCTTAGTTGCCAGGACTCTGATCTATCTTTTGACTAATAGAGAGGGATTATTGAGGTATTCCATGACTTCCTTCCTCCAATCGGCCTCGAGATCAACGGCAGCAACCTGAAATAGGTTATTAGATTTTATCATCAAAGAAGACTGGGGTCTGATCAAAGTTGGGATTGATGATATTCGGTCTTTGTAGCCTGAGCCCGATTGAGCCAAGTCATTTGCCTCATCATTGGCTTCTCTCTCCAGATATCACAGTCGGGCTCTTATGAATCCTTCATCATGTGTTGGGCCTTATTACAATATGCCCCTAGCGTAACTGATTCACATCTATACTCTCCTAAAACTTGCTTTACTACCAGTATTAAATCTCCATAGATATCCACGTTATGGATCCCTAGTTCTGCGAGGATTTAAAGCGCTATCAGAAGAGCTTCATATTCGGCCTGATTATTCGTACATGGGAAATCAAGCAGGAAAGACATTTTTGTCTTGATTCCATAAGGTGATTCTAAAACCACTCCTGCCCCCGAGCCTGATGAAGCCCTTGAACCATTTAACCACACTCTCTATCCCTTAGCCTCACAAAGATCAACTGGTATCTCTATCATGGGATGATCGGCTAAGAAGTCAACCAGCACTTGCCCTTTAATGGCTTTTTGAGGCACGTATTGTAGAGTAAATTCTGATAAGGCCATGGCCCATTTTCCAAGCCGATTTCTGAGGAACGGTCTTGACAAGATATACTTGATGACGTCGGTCTGATTGATCACCCATACCATAGAGGAGAGCAGGTAGTACCTGAGCTTACAACATGTGAAGTACAGACAAAGGCCGAGTTTCTCAATAGAGGAATACCTCATCTCTGTATCGGTCAATGCCTGACTAAGATAGTAAATTGATATTTCAAATCCTTCCTGTTCTTGGGCAAGTAGACTACCCATGGATGTTTCTGAGGCTGAAATGTATAGTATCAAAGGGTCCTTCGACCTTAGGGCAGCCATTACTGGAGGATGAGTCAAGTATGCCTTGATCTGATCAAAAGCGTGTTGATGCTCAACTGTCCACACAAAGTCTTCGCTATCCTTGAGTTTCAGTAGGGGTGACCAAATTCGTAATCAGCCTGCTGTGTTAGAAATAAACCTCCTGAGATAATTGATCTGGCCGATTAACCTTTGCAGTTCTTTTTTGGACTTAGGTGGTACAGCTTGGATGATTGCCTTTGTCTTGTTAACATCTACTTTCACCCCCCTCTGGTGCACCAAGAATCCCAAAAAATGGGATGCTGAGACCCCAAATATGCATTTGAGAGGGTTCATCTTGAGCTGATGACGCCTCATCCTTTCGAATGTCTTTGTCAGGTGCTCCAAGTATTATTCATCGGCTTTGGACTTGACGATGATATCATCAATGTAAACCTCCATGAAATCTCTAATCAATGAATCGAAGATCTCGTGCATCGCCCGTTGATAAGTTGCCCCAGTGTTTTTAAGGCTGAATGGAATAACCACCCATTTGTAACTTCCTAGCGCACCAGGGCATCTGAAGGCTACTTTGCTGACATCGGTCTCTCAAATTTTGATCTGATTATACCCTGAATGACCATCCATGAGGCTGAGAATGTAGTGGCCTGATGCAGCATCAATGAGTATATCGGCCATGGGCATAGGATATTCGTCTTTAGGAGTAGCCAAGTTCAAATTCCTGAAGTCAATACAAACTCTGATTTTCCCGTTCTTCTTGACTACCGGAACAATATTCGACAGCTACTGGGTGTACTGACCCTTCCTGATAAATCCTGGGTTAGTTAGCCTCTTGACTTCATCGGCCATTAGATTTTCCACATCCCTGGACATTCTTCTAAGAGGTTGGATATGTGGCCAATACCATGGCTTGATAGGTAGCTGGTGTTCCACCAGATCTCAATCTAAACCGGGCATTTCTTCATAGGTCCAAGCAAAACAATCTTTAAATTGTATCAGCAACTCTACTAGTCTGGCTTCAAATTCTGGACTTAACTTGGAGCTAATGTATATTGGCCTCGGTACCCAGATTGATTTCTTTTAGGAGGTCTGGGGTTTGAATAGGATCATCCCCTAACTTGCTCGCAGGGATGTGTACGCCACCTACTTTTAATCGGCCTTTTGGATTTTGTTCTTCTTCCTCAAAGATGCACTCGGCCGATTGGATATGCTCTCTATTTAAATAGTATTGTGATATCATTAATATCATCTGTTATAATAGATCGGCCAACTTCTCCTAATGCAATTATGGTAGGCTGATGAAGTGAAATGTTTGCTTTTGAACTCTTATTGAAACCAGAAAAATGAGGCAAGTACATCATGGCCTCTGCATGGAAGGCCTCTTCCCCAAATGGATTGGGGTCCCCATGGATGACCTCCACATCCCCTTCTGGTCTTTATATGAACAGTATTTGATGTAGGGATGAAGGAACACAGGCATTAGAAAGTATCCAATCCCTACCAAGGAGGACGTTGTAATTGGTCTTGACGTCCATGACAAAAAACCCCCCCTTGTGACTCATGTCTGCCCACTTTAACATTTAGTATAATAAAGCCATCAAGGGCCCTATCATGCCTAGCAAAATCAGTCATCACAGCATCAGTTTTCTCTAGATCTTTAATCTCCAGACCGATTTTCTTCAGAGTTCTGAGTGGTAAAATATTCACTCCAGCTCCATTATCCACTAAAACTCTCTTAAAGTCCACCCCATTGAAATCGGCCTTAATATAGAGTGGTCGAATATGCCTGGTCATGAGAATGTCAGGTTGTGGAATGGTTAAGGATGCCCTCTGTCCATCATTTAGCTCATGGTCATCAGGGGTGATAATATCTCCGTCCAGAGTGGACTTCTAGCCTGACTTCGGTTTGAAGTCATTTGGCAGTGTCACAATATTGATGGAAGTGCCCAGGACTTCTTTCTTTGGCGATGGTGGAGGTAGTGGTCCATCTTTG
Organism: Mallotus japonicus; assembly: GCA_949634005.1. NCBI lineage: Eukaryota > Viridiplantae > Streptophyta > Magnoliopsida > Malpighiales > Euphorbiaceae > Mallotus > Mallotus japonicus. The sequence goes on from CATIWK010069250.1 coordinate 13,637, forward strand.
ATTTTTTCTTCCTTGGCAGACCAGTACCATTGTGCCTTTCCTTTACCATTTTTTTGCTTGTGCAAGTTGAAGTTGGAGTAGGGCTTGTTTTGGGGATCAATCCTTTCGCCATACATTTTCTTCACCATCCGATCTCTATTATCAGCCAGCCTCTTCTCATGTTCCCTTTCTTTAGGGGTCCTCTCCCTCTCAAACTTCAGAGGTCGATGACTACCATCTCTTTCTCTTTCTGCCTGAGGTCTCCCAGATGAAACTCTAGAAGCTGATGGCTCATGAGTCTGTCTGGCTGATTGATGAAGCCTTTGCATTCTTTTTTTTTGGGTCTTGGTCATGCTAAGCCTCCCATCTTTGTCTGGATACCATACCCTTTTGAAAACATCAGCTTTAGGTCTGTGCTTTTACCAGGTCTCAGTTGCCTTGGGTTTGAATGTTTTAGCATTTGGCCGACTTGGTGAATGGCATTGATCCCTATGATAATCCCTGCTTGGTTCCTCCTTCAACCTCTGCCTTTTAGGTGAGTGAGATCGGCTTCTGCTATGAGCCGATGGTTTCACCCTAACTTCGGGTCTTGACCGATGATGATAATCTTATCGGTCTCTTGTTACATGCCTAGGGGATCTGCTCCGTTTCTTTGGAGTGTACATGAAGCAATGATTGCATGTTGGGCATGTTACTTCTTTTTCATTGGTGAAGCTAACTTCTCTATTTACCTTTGAAGTTTCCCCTTTATCCTCTTTAGTAAGCTTCAGCTCTATCCTGACTCTTGGCTGATTGGGTCTCCAAGGTTCACCTTTCCCTGGGCCGAGCACCTTGATGTCCTTGGGAAATATCATATTATATGGTATCCTGGGTAATACCATACTTACTGTTATAACTTTCCCTCTTCCTAGAAAAAGGAGCTTCCCATCATCGATGGCCTTCTGAACCACGTTCCTGAAAATTACACAATTGTTAGTGGTATGTCTCTAGAAGTTATGCCATTTGCAATATTCTTTACCAGCCCGATCCTCTGGAGGAGGGATGACATGGCCATCAGATAGTTTAATCTAGCCATCTTTGATCAGAGCATCAAAGATTTCATCGACATTTGTAAGGTCAAAAGAATACTCCCTCGCTATCTGATTTGCTTTGGGAATCTTCTTCTTTTCTTTTATTACTGTCGGCCTTTTTAGAGCATGACATTCGTTGGATTTTGTTCCAATGTATTCGGCCACATTAATGGCCTCATCATCAGTATCAGTCTTGCAGTCATCATTAATGGCCGATACATTTAAGGGATCTTGGTAATAAGTTCCCTTTGAGGAAGCCCTCCTTTGGTCCTTTTCTCTGAGCAACCTCTCATAACTAGAAGCCCGAGTGGTTAGTTCAAACAAGTCCCTGAAGTGGTGTCCCTCAAAATGTTCTCTCATGGAATAGTTTAGTCCCCTGACAACCATGGGGACACATTCGACCTCACTAATGACCGAAATGCATTGAGTCCTTAGCTTGCGGAACCTCATTATGTATTGCTCCACAGACTCTCCTGGTAACTGTGAAATCCTAGCCAAATCAGCCAAGGATATATTGGGTCTGGCCCTATAGAATTCGATGTGGAATTTTTCTTCCAAATCTTTCCATGTAGTTATCGAATTGGAGGGCAAGTGTGTGTACCAAGTAAAGGCTAATTTTGTCAGAGAGTTACCAAAGACTCTCAGCCTCCAAAAGTAATTGGCCGATGCCTCCCCACATTGTACTGTGAATCGGGCTACATGTTCTATGGAAGATTGATGTTTTTCTTCACCCGAAAATAGTACAAACTCTATCACCTTGTACCCCCTTGGGAATGGGTGCAATTTATCTATCCAGTTAGGATAGGGTTTGTTGTACATCGGCCCAGAAATAGGTTTAAAATCTATACCTATTTTTTCCAATGTGTCTCTTAATAGACTCTGATTGGTCACAGGTGGCCGATACTCATATTTACAGTCATTAGTATGGTATTATGTTTGATTATTGCATGGTTCTGTATCTTGGCCTGAGTTTAACTCAATAACTCGACCTTGTTCATCATAAGTGAACACAGTGGCTGCCCGATTAGGGTTATTGCCCATTGTCCGACCTTGATAACTATTACTATTAAAGTTAGCAGACCGGGTTGGATAATTTTGGTCATTTTCATTAGGCCCCTTTATTAAACGCACATTATCATACTGTAAATTATGACTATTTGGTCTATTAGAATCTGAGGCATACCTGGGGAGCTCAACATTTTGTTTACCCTCGAGAGTAGATGCCATGCGATGTAAGTTGACACTGATTTCCTCTAACTGTTTCTGAGACTGCATCCGAATCGACTCATTCCTCTCGAGAATTGGACATAAAACTGTGGACATTTGGGCAATGAGGTCTTTGAAGAGTGCATGATTCTCCCTCAATACCTCATCTCGAAGAAAATCAATATCTTTTTTGCCGAGAATAGGTTGTCTCCTTTGTGGCAAGTCGTGATTGTACTCGTCTTTATTTTCTAACAACTCATTTCGGGCATGCCCCTGAGCCTGACCGCTTAATCCATCGGTCTTGGTGTTGGAAGCTTTGCTCATTTTAGCTTTCTGCGATCTTGTCTGCATAGGCATACAAGGGTCCCACTGGGCGTGCCAAAAAGATGTTCGGGCTTAAAACTCAAGAGCGATCGGCCTTAGCACCTTTGATTGTTTTAATTGGGTCCATGTGAGCCCAATCACAATCTCACAGAAATGGGAAGAAGATGGAAATGGCTTTATCACCAGCTCGGGGTGGTGACAGGGGCAAGAA
>CATIWK010069258.1:0-12961 GCA_949634005.1 Mallotus japonicus
CCTTAATTCAAGTCTTAACTAGTGAAACAAACCCAATCTCTAGTTTATCCTCATTTATTTAATTAGAGTGGTTAATTTATTTTAATTTGTTTAGTTTAATTCTTTCTATTTTATTTGATTTGTGCTAGCTAGGGAAAATCATTTGACAGTTAGTACTTAGTACCCTTTCCTCGTGGGAACGATACTCTACTTATCACTTTATTACTTGCCACGATCCGTACACTTGCGGTTTTGTGCTAACAAGAACATGTGAAGGCTTATGGAGAGGGACTCGGCTGCTGAATATGATAAAAAAGCATGGAATATAAGCCATTGTCATTCGGGTCTGTATGGAGCACTTCCCTCATGTGGATATCCTTTATATCAAAATAATTGGGAAAAAATTCAATTGAAACCTGGTTAATGGTAGTGAAAGCATAAACAGAAAGTAGATTGGCACAAGGCTGAGGAACATGAAGAATATTATCAAGTCAAAAAGAATTTCCTTGAGATTGACAAACAGAGTTACCAATATGAGAGATAGGAAGTGAGTTACCATTGCCAATTTTAACCTCGTCAGGACCATGATATTCTAAGTGAATGGACAGATTTTCAAAATCTGGAGTCAAATGGTGTGTAGCACCTGTGTCCAATATCCAAGGTGGAGTCGAGGAATTATGGGATGATGGGGAAGCAAAATTTGAGACTGGCCGAACCATGGTGGATGAGGATGGTGGTCTGGGTAGAATTGGTTTGGATCGTATAGAAGAGCATGTGCGGGCAAAATGGCCAAACCCGCTGCAGTTATGGCATTGGATGGATTGATCAATGTTGTTATATGGAGAAAAACCTGTAGAAGACGAGCCAGCAGAATAAGAAAAATTGGAAAAACGAGAGGAGTTATTAAACTTGCCTCATCCTCTTTGGTGGTGACCACTACGACCGCGATTGGTAAATTGTTGGCGGCAAGTAGGTGTAAAATGGGTAGTAGGTGGCACAGCAGAGGAAATATCGCTAGATATTTCATTGGCCAAGCTCTCTTCTTCACTTAACAACAACCCGTATAAGTCATCAAACTCGACAGCATCCAGGCAATTTTCCAAGGATCTCATAAAAGGGCGAAATGCAGTCCCTAAGCCATTGACTGTCACCTGTACTAGATCATCTTCATGAACAGGGCTATTTAAGGTAGTAAGTTGGTCGAACATGCTTTTGGCCCGTTGCATAGAGGCAGCAATTGATTCACTTGATTCTTTGTTTAATCGAAAAATTTCGATTTGATGGTTCTAACTTGAGCTTTCGAACCTGAGGCATAAGTAGTGGCAAGCTTTTGCCATGCTATACGTGCAGAAGAGGCACCGATGACTTGAGGGATGAAGCTCTCACTAATGGAGCCAATTATCCAACTTAGGACAAGTTGATCCTGATGAAACCATGTGATGAATTCAGGATTGGATTCATTGTTTTCAAGTGTTTTTGGTGGTGGTTCAGACATTCCATCAATAAACTTAGCAAGATCATAGCTGTGTAGGAGTGGTAGTAACTGAGCCCGCCATAACAAATAATTGTGAGAAGTTAGTTTAATTGGTAACTGATGGGCGATATTGGGTAGAGAGGAAATTATGGGAGAAGAAGAAGCAGAAACAATGGTGTTACTGATTGAACTAGATGTTGCCATGGTAACGGTGTGAAAGAAAAAAAAAGATGAGCCTTGTGGTTGTTAAACCTGTGCAGGCTCTGATACCATGATGAGGTATTGGTTCTGTATATTCATGAATAGAGTTGCCGTAATATATACAAGTTACATGATAAGGGATACAACTAAATTAGAGTCCTATAACAAACATAACTCTATCAAGATTATTAATAAGCACAACTGTATGAACCATTGCCTTATCAAGATATTCTAATTCTTTACAAACATAATCCACAGTATAGGGAAATTACAATAGCACAAGCAGAAACAAATAACATTCATGTCACATACCTCCAGGGACCTTGCCATCGCCTTGCCACCTAGATGCACACATAGCAGCATCGTAACCAGCAAGTCTCAACAGCTTTACTAAGGAAAATCTTATGCAGCTGGCATTATATGGCCCTGACTTAATAAGGTGGAGGTCTGCCTACTTAATGGATACTAGTAGAGACTGAACCAATGGCAGTATATCACTCTCATACTGAGTCACTGAGTGTCTATAGAACTGCAACGATACAAGAGTTTCAATGCAAGATATTGAGACTGTCTTTAATGACAAATCATAAAGTAGCAAGCGTAGTAGGACATCAATGAAGTTTAACAAAGATTGAAACCACCAAGTGGCAATTGTAAAAAGATCAAGATTATATTTTGCCAACCTTATTAAAAGATAACTAAGAAAAAAAAAACAGTTATATGATCTCAGGTTGTCTTCATATATACTACAATAGTCATCAGTTAAGAATAACTTGCATTTCAGTATCACTCGCTCTCATACGGGAACAATCATATCAATTAACAAAATTTCAGAAGAAGTACACAAAACTGAGGTCAAGTTTATGAAGAATTTCATCATCGACTTTCTAGAAGTCTCTCTAATAATCTATAATAAAATAGACAGCTCTAGATTATTTGTGTATGTCCAAGCTCCATCGCCACTCAAGAATATTCACTAAGTTTCTAGTAAACCAACATAGTGGGAAAGCGAGTGTGCTGTGATTATTGATGCATATGGGTGTGAGTGCATGTGAGTGTATGTGAGTAAGCTAGTGCAATAATGGTGTGGGTCCATTATATTGTATTATTATGTAAAGTTTTTTATTTAGTATAATAATAATTGAATTATTTCAATTTAGTCCATCTAGTTATTTTTATGAGCATAATTAACAAGTGGTATCAGAGAGGGATGGTCGAGGGTCCGAAGGAGTTATTTAATTCGAGATAATGAAGTGTCATAAGGGGTAATTATCTCGTGCACAGTCGAGAGGTACTGTGAAGCTGGTTGCTTGCTTGGTTTAGGGAAGTTCCAAATCTGGAGATGGACCTCACAGTGGGCAATATTAAGAAGTTGAACAATTACAATTATAGTACGTGGTCGACATGTTTGGAGTCGTATCTCCAAGGTCAAGACCTATGGGAGGTAGTTGGTGGAAGTGAGAGTACGCCGCCTCCAGAAGCAGATGTAAATGCCTTGAAGAAGTGGAAAGTCAAGGCTGGTAAGGCGATGTTTGCGATCAAGGTATCGATTGAAGAAGAAATGTTGGAACATATCAAGTACGCTCCCACACCTAAAGAAGCTTGGGATATTTTAGCCTCACGATTTTCTAAGAAAAATAAGATGAAATTGCAAAATTTAGAGATGGAGTTAATGTCTATTAAACAAGGGGAGATGTCAATTAATCAGCATTTTACAAAAGTTAAATCTTTATGTCGAGAAATTTTGAAATTAGATTCTGTATCAAAAATTAGTGAAGATAAGATGAGAAGGATTGTTATTTATGGAATTAAGCTAGAATGTAGAGGGTTTATTACTGCTGTTCAAGGTTGGCCTAAACCACCCACATTAAATGAGTTAGAAAATTTGTTAGCCAATCAAAAGACGTTAACTAAACAAATGGCTAGAGTTTTATTAAAGAGTGAGATGAATGAAGAAGCATTATTTAGCAAACATAGAAGAGGTCGTCCTAGAGATTACAATTTTAGAAAGTCCAATGGAGATGACAAGACCGATTTCGAGGAAGATAGAAATGAAAGAAGGTGGAAAGGCCAAAGTCAATGTTCAAGGGGAGCTCAAAAACGTCGAAACCAAGAAGACACCCAAGATAGAAGATATCGCCAATGAGATGTGGAATGCTATAATTGTGGCAAGAGAGGTCATTATGCTAGAGACTGCCTCTACAGGGTTCATTTTATAGTATTATATCAGAAACAAATGAAAATTCTTATGAAAATAGTTTTTCCTTTTCAACTATAACCTGCCTCTACAGGGTTCATTTTTTGGTTGGTCACTGAAGCTTTTAATTGATTGCATTTCTGAAAACTTCAATATTTTTCAATTTAAGCACACAATTTTATAGTTTTTATGCTTATATACTAAGAATTAAAAAAAAGATTTTTTTTAATGATAGTAAGTAACTGACCTGAATTTCATGATTTAATCCTGCATTAATAGTCTTACACAACGTATTGAGCAGGTCCTCGTACGTTGGTGTAGGGTGTTTCTTCAAAATTTCTACCAACGCATATGTGAAAGCACCATTTATTACGTTTCCAAAGCTCTGCATCAAGGCCGCACATATGTAGCTTCATTTTTTAGAATAATTATTCATGGAGAGTATATGTATCAACTATAGAAGCATGTAGACTGACTTTGGCAACTTTATGCAAAAGCTAAGATGATATTTCTTTGAAAAGACTAAAAATGAAGCTTTCTTCAAAGGCCTTAATTTTTTAACAACATGGCTTCTTAGTACCTCTGTAGGGATCACGACTATTAATTTTTAGTGTTACTACTTAGTAGCATAGCACCGTGATTGAATTTAGAATTTTGAGGTGCCAAGGCATCAACTTAAACCAGTTGGTTAAGGCATCATTGCCCTTTAAGATCTTAAACTCAATAACATATTCTTCTATAAATTAGACCTTAAAGTTTAGTCATATCCTGTTAGAATCATAATTACATTGAACAATAAAACTTTAAAACACAACATCAGTTATAATTACTGAAAGTGGAGTGATCATAGCAAATGAATGATACAAGGGTAGGTTGTCTTACTGTATTATCTCCAGCTATTCGATTAGATTCACAAGCACTGATGCAAATTGCCACCCCACCATTTGTGCGTTTCCTACTATAATTTGGATATCTGAAAGCCAACAAATCCCTGGCAATAAATTTGGATTTTTCAATTTAGTGCCATAAATTAACAAAGGGAACATAGCCAGATATAGGTTAGTGTATAATTAAATGCCTATGTTAGTGTATAATTAAGTGCCTTAATTATGTCGTGTAAGTGACAAGGATTTTGAGTTTCTTTAATTCTTATTTGGTTCAATTTTATTAAGGAGTTGATTTCATTTTTAAATAAATTCTATGTAAAATTTATTTTTAAATGAATTATGTTTTTGGTTTAAATAAATATTTTATAAAATGAATTCAATTGAAAATTCTAATAATTTTTTTTAGAATTTGGTTTAATAAAAAACAATTCCACAAAATTTGAAAAGAAATTGAAATTGGAAATGAATTCCATAAAGTTTTCATTTAAACAAAAAACACTTACTATAATTTGGAAATGAATTACACTAATCCTTATGAGATACACTGACTCAAATTCCAAATTAGCAGGAGCCTGAAGATCAAGTAAAAAGTTGAAACTTACTGCAGTTCTATAACATGGACACTCGGAAGATCAAGAATGGCGCTACTATGTAAAGCACCAACAATAGCATGAAGGGTGACACCTTCCAGAAGCGGCAAGACAATGGTTGAATTAATATTAGAATTAAGAATCGTCCCTTGTTCCATGAAATCAACTGGACAAATAGCTTCCAGATGTGTCCCTTCTCTGGGTCTTCCGAGACCGGAGAAATAGAACACTAAGAAGTCATCCCTCTGACAATCATCCACAAGCCATTTTAATGATGCCAGGATATTCCTCTTCGTAGAAGGGATGCTCTCATTTTCTACAGAAATGCAACCAACTTGCAATAAATACCAGAAGAAAGATAGATATGGTATTTGTTGTGGAATTCGGGTTAATTTCCACCAATAACAACAAATTCACCTTGAGAACTATTGCACAGGTGAATAGAGTGAAAACGATTGTACAAAAATACCCCAAGGTAGATTCCCAGGAAAGCGTGGTGGGTCACAACGGTCCACTTAAGTACCACACTCCTTAGACAGAATTTTACCAAGACAAGTAATTTAATAACACAATAATTCACGACAACTATACCTGACAATAGTTATTAAATAGATATAAAAGAGAACACCAAAATTTAATGAATTTTGGCCAATTATGCATACGTTCTCGGACACTACCAAAATAATATTTCACTAATTGAGGAAATATTACAAAGAGAGAAATAATAAAAAAAATTGCCTAAATAGGAAGTAGGCAAATTTTGGGATGGGAAAAACTAAAGGGGGGAGGGGTCTATTTATAACATAAGGACTCCTTCCAATTTTCATAAAATCCCGATGTGGGATTTGCCAAAAAACCAACAAATATCCACCTTGGCGAATTCCACACAATTCTCTCACAAATCCAACCTTCAGTAGTGACTTCAAGTTTCAACTTTCAATTTTTAACAATATTGACCAAGTTTAAACAATGTTTAAACTTGACTGCAGTTACCACTTTTTTTATCATATCAGTAGGATTCTCAATGGTCCGAATCTTCTGGATTATGACTCCACCTTCTTCTAGAATCCCCCATTAAAAGTGATATCAAACATCGATGTGCTTCGTCCTTGCATGATAAACCTGGTTCTTTGTTAAATGAATAGCACTATGAATGTCACAATGCAGTTTGATGTGCTTTTGCTCCATTCCCAGTTCACCAAGCAACCCTTGAAGCCAAATTGCCTCTTCACAACCTCTATAATTGCCATATACTCTACCTCTGTAGTAGACAAAGCCACTGTTGACTGTAAGGTTGACTTCCAACTAACTGGTGCTTTTGTAAAAGTAAACGCATAACTAGTAGTTGATCGACGCTTGTCCAAATCACCTGCATAGTAAGAATCACAATACCCAACTACACACTGACCATTTTGCTTTTCCTGCTGAAATACCAAACCAACATCTATGGTGTTCAGAATATACCATAGAATCCATTTCACAGCTTGTCAATGCTCCTTTCTAAGATCATGCATATACCTGCTTACAACCCCAACTGCCTGTGAAATATCGGGCCTCGTACTCACCATTACATAAATCAAGCTACCAACAGCACTTGTATATGGTATTTTTGACATGTATTCCCATTCTGCATCATTTTTTGTGACATGGATGTACTAAGCTCGAAATGAGGAGCAAGTGGTGTACTAACTGGTTTTGACTTCTCATTCATGCCAAAATGTTTTAGTACCTTCCTTAGATATTTTTTTTGAGACAAACAAAGCCTCCCCAATTTCCTATCTTTAGATATCTCCATGCCGAGAATTTTCTTTGCTTTACCGAGATCCTTTATTTCAAACTCCTTGTTCAATTGAGTCTTTAATTTCTCAATTTCTGTTTGACTCTTGGAAGCCATCAGCATATCATCAATATAAAGAAGAAGATATATATAAGATCCGTCTTGTAGCTTGCGCAAGTACACACAATGATCATATTTGCTTCTCGTGTACTTTTGCCTTATCATAAATTTGTCAAATCGCTTGTACCACTGCCTTGGAGATTGCTTCAATCCGTATAGTGATTTTTCCAATTTATATACCATCTTTTTTTTACCAGCAACTTTGAACCCATCTAGTTGAGTCATGTAGATTTCCTCATCCAAGTCTCCATATAAAAATATAGTTTTTACATCCATCTGAACTAGTTCCAATTCCAACTTTGCTTCCAAAGCCAACAAAATTTTGATGGAGGAATGCTTTACAATTAGAGAAAATACTTCATTATAATCAACTCCCTCCGTCTGAGCGTAGCCTTTAGCCATCAATCTTACTTTGTAGCGAACACTATCCTTGTCAGGAAATCCCTTCGGAAGACTAGCTAATTTCTATGTCTGATTCTTTTGAAGGGATTACATTTCTTTATTCATGGCGATCCTCCACTTTTTCTATTCTAAACTTTGAACTGCTTCATTATAAGTGGTAGGAACGTCATTAATTGCAATTGGTGATGCAGAAGAGACCATATCAGTATAGCGAGCAGGTTGTCTAATGGTCCGCTTTCCCTTCCTTAGTGCAATTGATTCATGTTGTTTTGGAGGTTCTTGGGTTTGAACTTCTTATTCATTTAAATCTTCTTCTACTATAGGAGAGTCATCATCAGTTTCTTTACTGGAGGGGACAATTCTGTTACCATCAAGCTCCACCTGTTTGGGAGTACCATCTGTTTGCTTTATTTTTCAGAAGTCACATTTCTCAGCATGGTAGATTCATCAAATGTAATGTCCCTACTGAAGATTACTTTCTTTATTTCTGGACACCAAAGATGATAGCCTTTTACACCATAGGTGATCTCCATAAAGATTGCCTTCTTTGCTCTTAGGTCCAACTTTGACTCCTTAACATGGTAATATGCAGTGGAAACAAACACATGTAAGGAATCATAATCTATAGCATATTTTCTAGACCATTTTTTCTAATGGCGTTTTACCATTAATAGCAGTCGATGGCAAACGGTTGACAAGGTGACAAGCATATACCAAAGCCTCAGCCCAAAATTCTTTGCCCAACCCAACATTGGACAACATACACCGAACCTTCTCCAGTAATGACAGATTTATATGCTCTGCTACCCCATTCTGTTGTGGTGTATTTCTGACGGTGAAGTGTCTGAAAATACCTTCATCTTCATAGACTTTTAAAAATGGATCATTTTTTAACTCTCTATCATTGTCTGTATGGAGACCTTTGACTTTTTCTACCTATTTGAGTCTCCAACATCTTTTCCATTTAAGGAAAATTCCCAATACCTCATCCTTAGTCTTCGTCGTATACACTCAAACTCTCTAGGAAAAATCATCAACAACGGTAACATAATAATGTTTTCCTCCCAATGAAGTTATCTTGGAAGGCCCTCACATATCTGAATGAACATAATCCAAAATACCCTTAGTATCATGGATTGTTGTTCTAAATTTCACCCTTGTCTTCTTCTCTTTGATGCAATGCTCATAGAAATCCAATTTGTAAGCCCGTGCTCCTTTCAATAATCCTTGATCTATCAAAAATTTCAAGGATTTTTCTCCAGCTTGCCCCAAACGCATATGCCATAACCTGGTTCCTTCTGACTTCTAATTATCAATAAAAGCTCACTGCTGCTGTCCCAATAATTGTACCACCCAGAAAGTAATACACATTGTTTCTTTTACGGATTCCTTTCATTATCACAAGTGCACCAGAGATGATCCTCATTATCCCATCTTTCACCCTAACTTTGAAACCTTTTAATTCTAAGGTTCCCACAGAGATGAGATTCCTTATCAAATTTGGTACATAATGAACACCTGTTAAGGTTCTGATTGGTCCATCTTGATTCCTCAAGTAAATTGAACCAATCCCAAATGTGGCAAGAGGGAAATTATTTTTTATGTATATAACTTCACCTTTTAGTTCTTTAAAATCAAAGAAACATTCTCTATTGGGGGTCATATGGTGCCTATAAGTTGAATCTAGTAACCATGAACTAGAATTGCTGGTGGATGGTGTAGTAGCAATTGAGAGGTCTAAATTTGCATCATCACACTAAGCTACATTTGACTCTAAAACAGCCTTTCCCCTTTCAGGTTTTCCTTTATTCTTTAGTTTGGGACAATCTTTCTTCCAATGCCCTTTTCCTCAACAAAAGGCACATTCATCTTTACTTAGTCTGGACTTTGACTTAGATCTCCCTCTCCTTCCTTTATTCTGACTCTGTGAACGGCCTCTAACAATAGGAGCTTCTGCTTCTACTCATGTGTTTTCTTACTTTTCTTTCTTTCACAATTCATAACTATACAAGGCAACAGTTACTCCGCTAAGAGACACAACAACCTTCCCATGAAATATAGTAGTTTCAAGATACTCAAACTCATCAGGATGCGATCCCACCAACATTAGAGCCAGATCTTCATCATCAAAAGTCACGTCCATATTCATTAAATCAGTCACCAGCTGATTAAAGATACTAATGTGTTCATTCATAGTGGTACCTAGAACATAGTTAAATGGGAACATTCTCTTTTTTTATGTAGAGTTTGTTCTGACAGCTTTTCTTCAAGAATTTTTCCTTCAGTGCCTTCCATAATTTACTTACAGAAGTTTCTTTAGAAAATGCATACTTCTGCTCTCTTGAAAGGCACGATCGAATGCTACCACATGCTAATCTATTGATCATCTTTCATTTTTTCTCCTTTACACCATATGGTTTCTCTTCTTCAATGGCAATGTCTAGACCCTGTTGAAAGAGGGCATATAGAACCTTACTTTGCCATATGCTGAAATGCCCTGTGCCATAAAAAATCTCCACTACAATTCTAGCATTTGTTACAGTGTTTCTTGCCAAAATTGAAGATGAAGAACCTGTTGACGTCGATGTGGATAATTTTGTATTGTCTGCCGTTTCTACTACAAATTCTATTTAATAGCTATCAATGGGGAATGCCAATTAGCCTAAGGAAATTTTTTCTGATGTGGAAGATCAGCCTAAGCCGCAACCATAGAGCATACTAAAATAAACCAAGAGCTCTGATACCAATTGTTGTGGAATTTGGGTTATTTTCCACCAATAACAATAAATTCACCTTGAGAATTATTGCATAGGTGAATAGAGTGAAAACGATTATACTAAAAAATACCCCAAGGTAGATTCCCAGGAAAGCGTGGTGGGTCACAATAGTCCACTTAAGTACCACACTCCTTAGACAGAATTTTACCAAGACAAGTAATTTAATAGCACAATAATTCATGACAACTATACCCGACAATAGCTAATAAATAGATATAAAAGAGAACACCAAAATTTAACGAGGTTCGGCTAATTATGCCTACATCCTCGGACACTACCAAAATAATATTTCACTAATTGAACTAATATTGCAAAGAGAGAAAGAATAAAAAAATTGTCTAAATAGGAAGGAGGCAAATTTTAGGATGGGAAAACTAAAGGGGGGAGGAGTCTATTTATAACATAAGGACTCCTCCCAATTTTCATAAAATTCCAATGTGGGATTTGCCAAAAAACCAACAGTATTGATTTAACACATTGAACTAATTAGCTTATTGGTAATACGATACCGGTGAGAATGATGATATTGTCTAGATGGTAACTGTATCTATGAATTAACAAATCTCTCATAAGATTTACATCATTTATAGCTCTTTTAAGTTCATACTCTGTATTCGCATATGTTACTCCAATAAGCAGGGCACGTTTTATCATCAGTCTATTCACTAGCTATTTTGAAATCAAAGGAAAATATAATTAGGCCGGCAAGCAATCAAATAGTCATTGCCAAACATCTTTTTCCTCCAGTCATGATTCACCAATTCTAAGTCGAATGGGCGGAATATAAAGCTAATTCTGCTAATCAACTTGCACTTACTTTATGATGAAGATAGCAAGAGCAAAGGAAAATATATATTGTGCATCTTTTACCAGAATTTTTAAATTTACAGTGACACTTTGTTTTATTTATTCCAACTCTAACTGTTCCATATTTCATAAGACACATTTTCTTTCTTATGTTTTTCTCTTCGACGAGGTTGGACCACCAAAAAATCCTCTCAGATTTAAACACAACCTCCTCTTCCTTATGGAGAAGCTTGAAGCCAACAATTCTACTCCATCACCGACAGCACCATTGTCACCTTATTACCATAATTATTTTGATTTTGACAAGATGAAATGGAAGAAGAAAAATAAGAAGAGTGATGATGAAGAAAAAAGTTGCAACAATGTTAGAGATGATTCATTAAAGATAGTTTTTTTGATTTTGACAAGATAAAATAGAAGAAGAAAAAAAAGAAGAATGATGATGAAGAAGCAGTTGTAGCAGTGTTAGAGAGGATATATTAGAGGTGGTTGGTTATTTTTTGTTGATTGTTGTTTTTTTTTTTTTGGGTATTTCTCTTCCTTCTTTTTTTTATATATATATTTTATGTTGTGCTGACGCTTTTGTAAAATAGAGATAAACAGAGCCATTTAAAATTTGTTGTTGTTAAGTTGTTATTGGGTTATTGTTTCTATATTTTGATTGTTTTATGTTGTCATCCATATTTTTTTTTGGTTTTAAGTTGTTTTTTTACTCTATTTTTAGTTGTTTGATTCTTTAAATTTTACAAATTTTTTGAGTAAATGAGTGACTTAAAATTTGTAAAAGTGATATGTAGACACCCAATTCCGGGATAAGGGAGTGTGGATGCGACAGAGGACTCCGATGATGAGAATTCATTATAAATAGATCCTTAGAATTTGATTTTTGGATCTCAAAGGCTAAAATGCTCATTCTCAAGGATTTAATTGAGTTTTCAAGGACTAAATTGAAAGTTTCTTTTCTTCAGGGGTCTCTTAGTAATTAAAAGTTAAAAAAAAAATTTAAAACCGATCGGAAATATGTAATTCCGACCGGAATTACACATTTCCGATCGGAAATGCATAATTCCGATAGAAATTATGTATTTTCGATCGGAAATACATAATCCTGATCGGGATTAAGCAGTCCTAATGGTGTTTTAACTCTATTTTTTATTTTTTTCGATCAATTAAATTTTTTTTTTCTGATGTTTTGATTGGTCAGATGATGAGATAAATCTCTGTCAAAGGATTTATCTCTGTTTTAGAGTTTTATTTTGATTCTAATTTTATCATTGAAGTCACAGTAGGTTACGTGACTTAGTTTAGGGTTTTTCTATATAAACTCAATTTAACTCCTGAGCAGGGGGAGGCTTTTTTTTTTCACTGCTATTTGCAGCTTCTACTTCTTGGTTTCGGGAGGACTTCTTGTGGAGCTTCTCCTGTAACGCAAAGAAGGTTTTTCACAAATAAAAAAAAAGCTTTTAAAAAGATTTTTTACATTCTAAAACTTGAGGAGAACACAGCAAGCCGAGAAGCAAAAATCAATTCCTGAAGAACTATTCAAAAGTAACGGTGACATACACACCACTCTGAGGAGCAAATTAATACAGCATCCATACATCATCTTCTCTTCTTATTTCTTTTTATTTTTCGTTGATTTTATTTGTTTCTTTTGTTTTAATTTTAATTCTTAATGTAATTCTTAAATTTATTTAATTTGATTCCGTTTAATTTTTAATTTGATTTTGTATTAATCTTTATTTGTTTG
>CATIWK010069261.1:0-12539 GCA_949634005.1 Mallotus japonicus
TCCCTTAACTTTCTAATTAATTTTTTTTTATGGACTTAATTGTAAACATTGAAATGAATACCACACAAATCTCATGCATCTCATGTCTATATGATATGCATATTATGTAATTAAATGCAAATGCATTAGGTGGGCGTTACACTCTCCTTATTCAAATAGGTTTTCTCTTTCTTTTTCACCAAGTCTTCCTTTCTTGCCCTTCAACCTGCTTATATAAACCTCTCCTTTCACTTTTCAAAAATCACTTTTGCTTTCAAAGCTTTTCTCCTTTTTCTTTAAAATTCCTTTCACTTTCTAATCACTTTTTTGCTATGAATGCCGCACGGAGACCGGATTTACCCGCATGGGATCAGATAGCACCTATAGTACATCCCTTATGGTGTTTCGGACTGAGCATTGGGGACGACATCCCTCTTCTCACGGATACGCGATCACATCTGTGCGAATTAGCTACCGGAGAGGTTAGTAACCAATTTAATTGCTTTTTTCCTGCAAATAGGATGAGAAAATATCAGGTTAATCATTAGGAATGCATGTTTAATGATTTAACCGAAAGAAAAATTGATTAAATGCATGAAATTGTGAAATTTGAACTGAAACTATCAGATTGCCGATTTGATGAGGCATCGCCTCTTCGTTGAGGCGATCGCCTCAACGATGAGGCGATCTCCTCCTTCCAGGAGGCGACGCCTCAATGACAGCATTTTGAATTATCTGGGGGCAATCGCCTCCTGGTAAAGAGACGTCGCCTCTACGAAGGGGCGATCGCCTCTTCATCTTGAGGTGATCACCTCATCAGCCGGAAACTGTAAAAAATGACTTCTTATTGCATGAAAATTAATAATTCAACTCCTTGTTCATTTAATAGCTCGATTCCCACACTTTCAAAGGTGCTGGGAACTTTAGTGGTGCCCGGATCTGGTACGACAGCTTCCCAGAGGAGATTAGAGCTCGTATTCACGACACCGGGTTCTCCGACTTCATTTTAGCTCTTCCAGAGGCACAGGGGAGGATCGATTACCAGCCTCTACATGCTCTACTGGAGAGGTGGTCCGACACCACCCATACATTCCATCTCCCATTCGGGGAGTTCACTCTTGACCCCGTGTCTTTTTGCTGCTGTGATAGGGATTCCATGTGCTGGGGATTCGGTTCCCTTTGATGCTAGTCTGCACCGGATGTCTCCCGATCGCCTTGAGTATGTGGAGCAGTTACTGGGTATGGTCCCGGACATGAAGGGGACTCATACGATCAAGATTGACTCTATTAGGAGTCATTATATAGAGGAGAAGATAGCGACTGCCATTACTCCCCGAGCTGTGGACCAGGTTGTGAGAGCATTCTTGGTATATCTACTGGGCACTACCCTTTTTGCAGACACAGCCAGCTCGATAGATCTAATCTTCCTCCCTCCCTTGAGAGACTTGGACTTAGTCGCCACCTATGACTGGGGTAGCTGTGCTCTTGCTTTTCTGTATAAGAGCATGGATGAGACTGTGCGAGGAGCCAGATGCTTTTGCGAATTTTGGCATACTGTTCTGGTATTATTCTCTCCCTTTCTCCTTATTTGACGTCTCTTTGTATATCATTGTCATAATTTTATTATAAATTTCTGATTTCTTTGCAGGATTGGGCTTTAGAGTTAGAGCTAGTCACTAGACTAGTCCACACTCGTGATGTTCCCTTCCCAGCTATGGCGAGGTGGGGCGCTAGTAGTGCATGGAGGAGGCCTGTTGCCCGTGTTCACATCCATAGGGAGAGGCTGAACACATTGACTCGTGATGAGGTATGATACCTGCAATAATAATTTGGAATTAGTATAATTGCTGTTAATTCAATTGATTTCATTTACTTCCTTTGATTTTGCAGCTGCGTTTGAACTTATGGGGGCCTCAGACTGGATGGACTCCTGCTATGATCCGCTCCATCCCTCTATCTAGGAGGAGAGTGCTACTCCGAGGACCTGACTGTAGAGTCTGGTATCTTGGTGAGAGAGTGCATAACTGGGGTCAGGGTGCCCGAGTGAGACACCCTCCTTGTGAGATTTTCTGGGGACATCTATTGGAGGGGGATGAGCTAGACCATGCGGTGGAGGGAGAGAGTACCGATGAGTTCTGCGAGAGGAGGAAGTCTCGCTACATGGACTTTGCACGAACTCATCTTTTGCAGAGAGTTCCTCTTCCTGGATCTACTCCTCAGGTAAATAATCTCATTTAGCATTTGACTTTGTACTTCTGTCTTCAAATATCAGCTTTCTGATTTCATTTGTTTTTTTCAGGCTCCTCTTAGAGCACCACCTGTTAGGCATAGGCCTACTATACAGGAGAGGCCATCTCAGCGTGCTCGCACTGTTCCTCATCATGAGGGTACCTCTACTAGGGCACCACCTACTGCTGATGTTGCTAGTTCGAGTTTTGGTTCTCAGGTGGTTGTTGGTATGCTCGCTGCTCCTCCATATTTTATGGTTCGATGTTGGTTGCCTTTAAGGGAGCTATCACGTCAGTTTGTGACTCCTGACATGACTATTAAGCCTGTCTTCTTTCCAGAGACCTCTACCCATGTAATTTCTCCTCTTTCTCTCTGTTTTACACATTTAACTTAACACGAGGTTAGTTCTAACAACTTATCATTATGAAGATACCTCGAGGTCAGGGAGAGTACATGTATCGCCTGATAGAGACTCAGCGGGACTTCATGGTCAACATGACCAAGTTATGGAAGGTAAAAACGTCACCTATTTCTATATGTATGCATGCTTTCATGATTCCTTACTCTTTATTGTACTTTGACAGGATGAGCTCGAGGCTAGTCAGGCTGCAGTTACTGCTCTTCAGTGTCAGCTGGCTGCTGTTCATGTTGAGGATGATATTAGCAGCGAGGAGGAGGATACTGAGCCTGTTAGAGGTGAGACCGTCGCTCCCGTCGGAGAGGAGACTGCTGCTGATGGCGAGGACAGCGAGGACGAGGGAGATGACTCTACTGAAGAGGAGTCCGGTGAGGAGGCAGCTGGGGATGATGATAGTGATGAGTCTGGTGACGAGGAGTAGGCATCCGCTTTAGATTAGATTAGGCTTACTCTCATATGCTAAATTATTATTATCTTGTTTGAACAAATATTTTAGTTTCTGTTTTAAGTTCAGATTTTTGCTTTTGCACTGAATGATGACATTATAACATTTTTGCTGCTTTTGAAGCATATAAAGGCATTTTATTCCTACAAATTTGCTGTTTTCATAACTAAATATCAGACACTACAGAATCTTCACAAAAAATTCACAGATAAATACAACTGATCACTGCTGGAGAGGCGTCGCCTCATCAAAGGGGCGATGAGGAATCGCCTCTTCACGTAGGGGCGACACCTCATCGTTGAGGTGAATCGCCTCTACGACAGGGCTTTGCAGCTATAAAAACCCCAATTCTCATCTTCAAATCCCTAACATCCTCCTTTCCGAAATTTCTGCACTTCTCTCTCTGAATTGCATCTCTAGTCCCCAAAATATGACTGAAAGAAACCTAAAACAGCTGCAAACTGTGTTGAAAAGCTTGGATGGTGAATCTTGGGCGAGGTTAGAACCATTTCATCTGTCCGTCTTCTGATCTATGCATGCAAGGAATATCAACTTCTCATTTCTGCATGTTCTTGCTCAATTCTGGGATCCTCAAAAGCATGTCTTCAGATTCAATGCTGTAGAACTATGCCCCCTGCCTGAAGAATTTGAAGTTATTCTAGGCTATCAACTCGACTCTAACTGTCAGATTGTGGTCCCTCTTCTTGAAATCCCGGATATGCATTCTATTCAACTTCAGATGGCGAGGATGTTTGATCTTGCTCCCCAGTTCTCTCTCTGTCACATATTTAACAATGAAATTCTGACCAACTCCCTTCTGAAGGTAGTAATGACCATAGACAACAAGGGGATGCATTGGTCCCGAATGATGGCTCTATGCCTCTATGCTCAATTCCTACTTGTATCTCCTTCAGGCAATTGCGACCCAAAGATTCTCTCTATCATCGATTAAGTAGAAGTAGGTCTCAACCCTTTCCCACTCATCCTAGCAGAAACTATTATTGGCTTGGACAACTTTGCAGAAACAAGACGATTCTCTAGAAGTCCTTTGTTGCTAGAGGTTAGCTCTCGTCCATTTTCCATGTGTAACTCATTCTGCTATTTTTGCTCATTCTTATCTGTATTTGTAATCTATATAGGCATGGTTTCATGAGAAACTGAGATTACTGGAACCTCCTAGGGATACTGCAAGTTATAGGGCTAAGCATTGTCGTACTCGGCAACTTCATCCTATATCAGAAGACATTCAGAGCTGGCTTACCACTTTCCCTGATAAGCTGATACAATGGATGTGTCCGTGGTGGAGATTGCAATATGTAACTATTCGAAGCTATACGTACTATATTCCAGTAGCTAGTCTGCATTTTGCTACTTTCTACAACCCTGCACGGCTTTGCAGATAGTATGGACAAAAGCAGTTGATTCCCGAGCTTGTGCATGAGTTTGAACCGGGTCCACTTACTCAGAACTTTCTGGACAACCTGACTGCAACTTGGCCTTCAAGAATCATTCAAAGGGGCATCAACTACAATAGAGATCCATCCACTGATGACCAGTATAAAGCATGGGTTCAGATACAACAGATAGAAAAAGATGATTTCATTATTAGTAGGAGAACAAGATCATTACAAACATCTAGTTCTCAGGGTGTTCAAAAGAAGAGAAGTCAAGATTAGTCGATGTAATGTAGTCTTTATTTGCTTTTTGTTGAATAGAATTCCCTTTTAAGTTAAACAGTGTGTAATAAGCATTTAATGCAATGTTTGATAATAACAAAGGCAATCCATTCTATTTAAATTAAGCACAAAGCGAGAATACATTATGCTTCTTACACATCTCCTGTTATTAGTTGGCTTGCCCTTGCAAGTTTTCCAACTAAATATTTTCACTCTCTCTATCCTTTTACATGTCCTTTTATTTTTGCCTGGACCGCCTCTTTCAAGGTTTTCAATCCAGTAGGACTTTTTATTTTCTGAATTTTGTAGTCTCTAACTTTTACCTAGGCAGCCCCGTTTTTAAGGTTTTCTCCCTAGTGAGACTTCACAGAAAGTACTTCTTCAGTTTGTCGATGTTGATGGGCTCTTTGAACTCATTTTCTTCCAGATCGGAAATGATAGCAACTCCCTTGGAGAATAGCTTCTTCACTAAGTATGGTCCTTCCCAGTTTGGCTTGAACTTCCCTCTCGGATCTGTCATTATCGGCCTAGTCAACTTCAAAACCAAATCACCTCTTTAACTTTCCCAGGCTTAATCTTCTTGTTGTAAGCCCGAGCTATTCTCTTTTGGTACAATTGAGTGTGATACTTGGCTTTCAGTCTTCTTTCATCCAATAAGGTCAAATATGCTAGCCGACTCTCCACCCACTGGTATTCAGGAATCTTGGACTCCAACAATACTCTCAACGACTGGATCTCGACTTCTACGGGTAGCACTGCCTCACATCCATAGACCAAATAGTAAGGAGTAGCTCCAGTAGCTCCAGTTGAAGTTCGGGCAGTTATCCTATATCCCCTCAAAGCAAACTATAGGTAATAGGCCCAATCTTTAAAATTTTCCAGCGTTTTAGCCAGGATCCTTTTCACATTCTTATTGGCAACTTCTACAGCTCCATTGGCTTGAGGTCGATACAGGGATGACCTGTGATGCTCAATTTTATACTCTTTCAGCAAAACAGCTATTTCTGCACTAAACTGAACACCATTGTCACTAATAATGTGATGTGGCAGCCCATACCGGCAGATTATGTTCTTTTCAATGAACCTCGCCATCTGCTTTGATCCGACAGTGACATATGACTCTGCCTCAACCCACTTGGAGAAGTAATCGATTGCTACCATAATGTATCGATGACCGTTCGACGTTTTCGGCCTCACTTCTCCAATAATGTCGATTCCCCACGCTGCAAACGACCACGGAGAAGTCAACACCCTTAAAGTTCCATTGAAGGTAGATGACTGACATCACCATACGCTTAACAGTTATGGCATTTTCTCATAAATTTCACACAATCTGTCTCCATTGTTAACCAGAAGTAGCCTTGACGTGCTATCTTCTTAGCTAAAACTGTTCCGTTCATATGCGGGCCACATACTCCTTCATGGATTTCCTCCATCAGCTTCTGAGCTTCATCCTTATCAACACACCTCAAATGTACCCCCGTTGGTGCTCTCTTATACAGCATTCCATTGTGGCTGATGAATTGTCGAGACAACATCCTGAGAGACATCCTCTCTTTCCTATCAGCATCTTTGAAAACTGCCCCATTTCTAAATATCGCTGTAAATTGTAGAACTACGGTTTCTCTGTGGAGTCAACTGGCATCACTCTTATCTCTTCATAACACAGACTTCTGGATTTGACAAGAATAAGAGGTTTGACGGTAGCCTGCTCCCTTTCTTCCCATGCAGAGGCTAAAGTGGCTAAAGCATCCGCCATCTGATTCTCCTCTCGCGGAAAATGCATAAATTCGCACTGAGAAAAAGATAGCAAGATAGTGCTTGTATAGGCCCAATACAGCTTGAGCTTATCTCCTTTCACATCCCACTGATTGGAGATCTGTTTCACCACTAGCATGGAGTCTCCATACACCGTAATCTCTTCTACCCCCACGCTTCTGAGTGCTTCCAGACCATAGATGCAGGCTTCGTACTCAGCATGATTATTGGTAGCTTTGAATTCTAATCTTTTCACCATCAAGATCATTTCTCCTTCTGGTGAAATCAGAATTACACCGACACCAACTCCCTTACTGTTGACAGCTCCATCAAAGTACATTGTCCATGTCTGGATTTCTATTGCCCCCAGATGCTCGTCCGAAAACTCCAATTCCCATTCTTGTTCATCATTGACTGGATTTTGAGCTAAGAAGTTTGCTACTGCTCTTCCTTTTATCACCTTCTTTACTACATAATCAATGTCGAACTCGGTAAGCAGAACTAACCAACGAGCTAATTTCCCTGTTAAGGATGGAGTTTGCTGAAGATATCTCAAAGGATCATGCTTGGAGACTGCTTGAATCCTCTAAGACTGGAAGTAGTGCCGAAGCTTCTTTGTTGCCCATATCATGGCTAAACATGTCTTCTCCACGAGACTATAATTGGACTCGTAGGGAAGAAGTTTCATGCTTAAATAGTAAACCGTATGCTCGACCTTTCCACTGCCTTCCTGGGCCAACATCGCACCCAATGTCTCTTTCTCGATTGCTAGATAAAGGATCAACAGTTTGCCCGGCCTCGGTGCTTGTAAAACTGGAGGATTCATCAAGTAATTCTTGGTAGTTTCAAATCCTTGCTGCCACTTTTCATCCCAGATGATCGGCTAATTCTTCTTCAGAAGCTTGAAGATCGGCTCACAGATTGTAGTCAGCTTAGCAATGAACCTACTGATGCACTATAATCGTCCGATGAACCCTCTGACTTCTCTCTCAGTCTTTGGTGCAGGCATTTCCCTGATAGCTTTTAACTTTGTCGGGATCCACCTCTATTCCCTTCTGACTGACGATGTGTCCCAATAACTTTCCAGAAGTCACTCCGAAAACATACTTCTTTGGATTCATCCGAAGATTGTACTTTTCAGCTCTGGCCAAGAACTTATCAAGAGCCTCGAAATGTCCTTCTCGCGTTGGAGACTTCACCATCATGTCGTCCACGTATACTTCGATCTCTTTGTGGATCATGTCATGGAACAGGGTAGTAGCCATCCTCTGATAAGTAGCTCTTGCATTCTTCAATCCAAACGGCATGACTGTGTAACAATAAACACCTCATTCAGTGGTGAATGAAGTTTTTAGTTTGTCAATCACCGCCATCATGATATGATTATAACCAGAGAAGCCATCCATAAAGGAGTACATAGCGCTAGAAGCCGCACTATCAACTAGAGCGTCGATATGTGGCAAGGAAAAATCATCTTTGGGACAAGCCTTATTCAAATCCCTATAATCTACGCACATCCTGACCCTTCCGTCTTTCTTTAGAACTGGCACAATGTTCGCCAACCAGTGGGTGTCGTTGACTACCTCCAAGAATTTCACTTTCAGCTGCTTTTCCACCTCTTCTTTGATCAAGAGAGCCCATTTTGGCCTCAATTGCCTCTTCTTCTGTTTTATCGGTGTGATGTGAGGATATGTGGGAATCGCATACTCTGCAATTTCTCTATCAATCCCAGGCATGTCCTCATAACCCCAAGCAAATACTTTCTGTCTTCTTTTGATTATTTCTTTTATTTTCTCTCTCTCGTCAGGAGTTAGATTAGAAGCAAGAAATATATTCTTTGGATTATCGCATGTGCCTAAATTAAATGATTCAGTTTGCACTGAATTAATGTCAAACATATGCATGAAATGATCATCATACACAGTATAACCATTAGGTAAAACATCACATAAATAAGCAAAGTCAGAGTTTATTGCATTAACTTTGGAACATAAAAGGTCATCATCAAAGTTAAATAAGTTAGAAAAGGAAACTTCAAGGTCATCATAGAAAACATCTATGATTGACTTAAAAACAAAATACTCAAAGCTGCATTCGTTTTCCTAGTCATCAGCTTCCTTTATCTCTTTTGCAGAAGTGTCCTCTTCAGGTTCTGAAGACTATACCAACTCTTCCACTACCGGCTCTTCAACAGTTAGTTCTTTGATCCCACTCATTTCTCCTGTGAAGATTTCAAATTCCAGGACCAATTTCTCTGATATCATCACTGGCTCAGGTTTGCCGGTGTAGGGGTAGTTAGTGCCTTCTGCCACTAATGTCTCCCACAGTGTCTTCTTCTTAGCCTTTCCCTTTGATTTCTTCGAGTTATGATATCCCAATCCATGCTTCAGAAAAGGGACTTTCGGCTCCATAAACTCCGATGGACCCTGCTGGTTCTTTCCCAAACCCATTCCAGGTAGGAAGTTCATCTTCTTCATCATGCTTGCTATCTTTAGGTTCAATTCATCTTCATAGATCATGCAGACCTCGAACCCTGGGTTGATTGGGATTTTATTGGGCGTCAGCTTCAAGGTAGCAACGGCAGCTTCAGTCTCCGCTGAGATGGTTACCACTGACCTTCATGCGGAAATTTAATCTTTTGATGCAAAGTTAAAGGCACTCCTCCAAAAGGATGGAACCATGGTCTCCCAAGTAAGACAGCAAAAGTAACCGGAATATAGCTTACATAGAGGTTAACCCAAGATTCGATAGGTCTGGTCTTGATCAAAGCTCTGAAAGTTCCCTCCACAGGCCTCTTTATTTTATCGTAGGCTTTGATAACCACCTCTGAAGGTTTCAAGTCTGCAACCGTTAATCCCAGCTTTGGTAGGATCTTCAAAGGACAAACATTAATAGCAGACCCATTGTCTACCATTACACAGAAGGTGAGCTTTCCCTTCACTTCAACCTTTATGAATAAGGCTTTATGGTGATCCCTCCCTTCCAGGGGCAAATCCTCATCTGTAAACATCGCAGCGTCTTGAGGACTCTCAGTTAAGGAACACACCATCTATTCAGGACTATGGTTGATTGGAACTTTCTTGTTGTCTAAAGCCATCACTAGTGCCTCCCTATGGGCTTTGGAGTTCATCAGCAACTCCCAAACACTAGCGAGAGTTCTTTCATCTCTCTTGGCTTTGATCTCTTCCTCATCTTTCTTTTCTAGATTCACGTCTTCCTCCTATTGCTCAATAGATTCCACTTCCCCTCTTTCTCTTCACCCTTCCCAATTGGAGGGATTTCTTTTCGTTTACTGGCTTTCCATACATCAATTGGTCCATCTCCCTCTTCATCTGAACTCCAGATATCCAAAATGTTGATTTTAAGATCATCCTTGACCTGTTGATTAGGATTTGAGTTTTCAGCCTTTGGTTTTGAGGGTGTAGGTGTAGGGGTAGTATCAACAAAGGAGTCAAAAACTTCCTCCTTTGTTAATCCTGTGTTTATCATCATGAGGCGTGAATTTGGTGGTGGCATGTTGCAGTAATTTGGTAGGGGGTTATTTCTGGTGTTTGGTTTATGGGTTTCAGGATCAGTAATTTTGCCTGAATCAATCAGGTCTTGGATCTCATGTTTCAAACGACCACAGTTATCAGTGTCGTGGCCAATGGTTTGGTGATACTTGCAGTAATATTTCGGGTAGGCATTTAGGAATGGAGGTCTTTGGGGCATAGGTCGTAGCAGATTGTTCTCGATTAATTTCTCCAAAACTTTGGAAAGAGGTTTCCTTAGGTTGGAGAATCTGCGAGGTTCTTTAACAGCATTAATCTGGACATTATGACTCAGACCGACACTGCTGCTAGATCCACTCCCTTCTTTACCCACGGATCTTCCACTGAAAGTCTTCTGTTCCTGCGCTAAATCTGATTCTTTCTGCACTCCGAATCGATAAAGCTCCTCGAAATTCCTGATCCCTAAATCCTTGAGCTTCTTAGATGATGGAAGCACATATCCCTCTACTGCTATAACGAGTTGATCACTTTCGGAAGGTCGATGCTTCATTTGTGCTAACTTTGCTCTCCATCTGATCAAGAAGCCAGCGAAAGGTTCGTTGAACTTCTGCCTAATATTCTGTAAATCTCTCAGAGATGCCTCCATCTGAATATTGAGGCTATAATATTTGACAAACGCAGCACACAACTCTTCCCAATCAGCTTGGACATGAGATTCTAAGGAATAATACCATCTGATCGATGCTCCCTCAAGAGACAGAGAAAACTGCTTGACAATTTGAGACCTGTTTAAGCTAGTTTTCCTCATATGTGTCGCATACTGCTTGAGGTGAAGATGGGGATCTTCAGTACCAGTAAACTTCTTCATATCAGGGAATCTGAACTTTCGAGGTAAAGGGTCATCGTCTTCACCCAGACTCAAATCAGAGTAATTAATTGGAGCATCAATACCCTTCTCTTTCATCTGCAATTGCATTTGAGCCATAGATTTGACAAGATCTTTGGCCCATTCTGGTTGTTCTGTGCTTTTCGGAACATCCACCTTCTGATGGATCACTGGTTCAGCTAATATAGTTTCCTGATCATCATCTAGTTGCTGCCTCCCGAAATCCTCAGCATTAAGATGAAAAGGCTATGGTAAAGGTATAGGTGCAGGTGCGAGTGCAGGTGGTTCTTGCCTGGCTGAACTCATCTCTACCATTATCTCTCTCATAATGGTTCTAGTCTACTCTGCCATCTCTGTTTTGAACTTTTCCTGATCAAAACTAGGCAATGCTATTTCTTTCGACATTCTGATTAATCTGCCGGTGCTGGAGCGGGTCCACTTAGATGATTGGTCTGAATCTATGTCTGCAAACATTGCTGATTAGAAACATGCATGACGTGTATGCATGCTATGCAGACTTTTGAAAGAATAAAGAATTAGAATAAATGTTCTATTTACATATAACATATAACATAAAACACAGCTCTTCAAAATCGAAATCTTCCACCCTCATATCTTCCTCTCACATATTCGTGGTGAGTTCCTTTTCCTAGGATTGTTGGTCTGGTTTTAATCATCATCAGGGGATAATAAAACCGACGTATACAAAGAAGCTCTCAGAACGCTGCAAACAAGTAACAAATCTTTTGAATAAAACCAAAGTCCATCCTTAATGGGCCAAGTTTCAACATTAAGAGCTTACTTTGTCAAGACCCATTTTGGAATGGGTTTGTAATAGGCATAAAAGGCCTACTTGACAAGGTTTGCTCATAATAAGCTTGAATAGGCATGAGAGGCCCACTTGGATAAGATCCATTTACAAATGGGCTATGATGGGCTTTGAAAGGCCCACTTTTGATGTAATCCATTTGTGAATGGGCTCAGGCTTTATAACAATGTTTGTTATATGGCACAATACACATGCATTTGGAAAATCTTAGTGGAAATTTCTAAGTCATTACATGAGCTTGGACAAGGGTAATAAGCTACGGCTCCCACAACGATATACACCTATATACGTCTCCCCACTCAAGGGTCCGTGCGATGTGGATAATACGTGTCGTGAGTGGTAATAGGCGATATTCCAGCACCAGGTTTGAGTGAAACATAGGTAGCAAAGTATGGACCATCACCGGTTTATTTAGGGACTGATGTGCAAATTGTGTGATCATGTGTAGTGAATGCAGTAATATGCAAAGGAAATAATCTAATAACCAAGGATGATAATTTATAAAACATAGGAATCAGTTTCTCTATCCCCAGTGGAGCCGCCACTGTAGGCGGTGGGGTTTAGCGCGCGCCCAAGTGTTGGCGACCATGGCACTGTGCAAGCTCAGGGCCTGCTAGGAAATACAAAAATGGGCTTGAAGGCCCATTATTGGAGATGGAGTCGCCACCCGGATGAAAATCGGGACATACTTACAGTAACTAGGTTCCACGGAGGTACCCAGAAGCCGTCTTCAGAGATCGGGTTCGGAAACTGGGTATGGGCTTCGAATGCCCACCCAACCTTGCGGTTGGCCTCCGTTTGTGTTTTATGTTTTATTACCTTTAGTTA
>CATIWK010069272.1:0-10834 GCA_949634005.1 Mallotus japonicus
CCCCCTCTCCCTTGCTGAAATAGACATGATTTTGACTAACATAAAATAATAATAATAATAATAATAATAATAATACACACTTTAATTCTCCTCCACATAAATTTTTAAATGCATTTATATATATACCTACACACACCATAAATATATATATATACAAACATATATATATACTAGCAAATAAAATAAGTTAAATGTACATCTCTATATCTTTAAAATGTAGAATATATTTTAACATAAGTCATAGAATAATAAAATGTATTTTAAAAATACACTAACTAGTACATTTAAAGGCTAAAATCTTAATTAACATAATCAAACACATTTGAATTTTTTACCGAATAAAATAAATAAAATAATATTGTTTTATTAACACCGCAAATCCTTAATTTATTTAAATAAATTAAAAACGAAAACCTAGGGTATTACATAAATGTATGTAATTAATTTTTTATAGTTCATAATCAAATTAATATTATTTTAAATTATAATTAATAATTAAATAATTATAATATTTATACTTGTAATTATTTTTTAAAAAATTATATAATAATATTTATATTGTAAAATTTATTTTTAAATAATTTCTAGTAATAATTTTAATAATAAATAAATCAAAGACAATAAATTATTATTTATTACTATATACTATTTTTAAATAATTTACATAACTAAAAAATATTATATGAAAAATATAAAATTATATTTACAAATAAATTGTACCCTTAATGGTCATTTGACATACTAACAATAACAACTAACAAAATTTTACCAAACAGCTCATATTTATTAGCTAACAACTATCAACTATTTGCTATCTGCTATCCGCAGCCGCTATCAGTTACTATAAACAACTGAACAAAACAAGCCTTAAATATATTAGAAATAGATGATTGACATCTTAATTATATAAAAATATATAATTTTAAAAAAATTAATGCATCTAATTGAATTATTTTAGTAATTGTATGGATTTAATTGTTAATAATAAAAACTATAAGAATTAAATAATTTTTTTTTAAAATTATAAGAACTAATTTAGATATTTTTAATAGTGTTTGTAATAAGAATTTGGCACAATGTGCCAAAAATTAAAAGTAAAAAACACAATACACTGAAAGTTTAGTAGAAAGGTACAATATAAAAAAAAAAAAAAACTTGAAAAGTATATATGGTAAAAATGCATTTCGAACTTAAATTAATATAAGGTTTATAAAGATCAAGAAACAGGAGGAAGATCCTCTATAGCTGACAAACACAATAGGAGACATTTCCAAAGAAAAATAACATCATCATGAAGATCAAGAGTCCATTTAGCTAGAGAGCTGAAGTTCAAATAGGGTGAAGTATTCATGTTAGACACTTTTTGGACATCGACATGTGTCTAATACGGTTCGATACGTGTCCGATATGGCTGGATGGATATTCTATTATTTTATTTTATTTTATTTTTATTTTTAGGACACGGGAAGAGCACGACTGGGACACATGTAGGATATGGTAGGACACTTTTAGGACATGACGGAACACTTTTTTAGGACACTTTTTAGCTTCATTTTTTATATATCATGTATATTGACCGCTTTTTATTTTTTCCTTATATATAACAATGATAGATAATTAATTAAATTATTATAGTAAGTGTTTAAATTTTATGGAGTTTCTATTTTATCACACTAACTTCATTATTTTTAACAAATCATCTTTATATAATAAAAAATAATACACATTTTATGTAGAATATATCACCGTGTCCACGTCTGTGCTTCTTAGCAAGAGAGTCTACAACTTTCTTTTTTTTTTTTTTAACAACTGGGATGTTAAGGGGGAAGTGAGGGATCGAACATATGATCTCACCTTATAATATCCATCACCTGAGCCATTAGGCTACAAAGGGAGGACAATCTACAGCTTTGTTATACAATCTAGAAACTAGAACTTCGTATTTGATAAATGATTATATATAACTTTAAACAAAATATAGTTAAGTAGCAAAAGTCATTTTTATAAAATCAGAAAGATTTTTACCTACTTTTAACTATAAAAATTAGAAATTTTTTTACATATTTTCAAAATATTATACTATTAATACATATTCTAAAGATTGTATAATTAATTAATAGAAGTATAACATATGTATATGTATTATTAATTTAACTATTAGACAAAATATATTTATAATTCTCATAAATTTTTCTAAAGACCTTCAAATTAAATAAAAAAACTCTTAACTCATGCTTTAAATAAATTTTA
Organism: Mallotus japonicus; assembly: GCA_949634005.1. Taxonomy (NCBI): domain Eukaryota; kingdom Viridiplantae; phylum Streptophyta; class Magnoliopsida; order Malpighiales; family Euphorbiaceae; genus Mallotus; species Mallotus japonicus. The sequence continues at coordinate 2,251 of CATIWK010069272.1, forward strand.
AATAAAAAATAATTTAATTATCTAATTACATTAAACTGTTAAATTAATGATAAATATCATTGAGAATTTTACATTTGATCAGTTTTTGTATAAGTAAAAATTAGTCCAAATAATTATATAAACATATATTTATTACTTATGTATAATATGCCAAAATAAATAAGAAAAAAAATATTCAGAATGCTAATTATAACTTGTGTATGCAGTGTTGAGTGTTACTGTTAATAATGGGCGACTATAGCTGTAACATATACAACTCATTTTGGTGTATTGTGAGTGGTCAATGACACAGATATGGTTCTATAGACTCTGGAAAATTAAATTTTGAAGTAGAAAAGTAGATGAACGTTCACAATCTTTCGCTTTCTGGTCTACTCATATCCTGATGAAAACTATATATGAGAAAATTGCTATTTTTTTTTTTTGTGGGGTTCATGCATTTTTGTGAATTTTGCCATTAATTACTAAATTAATGTATCGATGCTTAATATGATCATTAAAATATAATGGTCCTTCACGTGTAATTTAAATGGCAAAAAATATCAACATTCAGATGTAAAGAGTAAACTTCAATCCTCTATCCTTTATACTCTTTTATTCTGGTGGGAAATTAAACTATTTAAATTCTATGGAAAATTAAACTATTTAAATTCTACGGTTAACAAAAATCATGAAAACATAATGATTTGAGTGAAGGCTGCTTTAAGAGTTGGCATGAGAAGATGTGTATCACAATTATCGATCTCCTCCTATTAATAGTGTAGGAAATTTCCAAAGTCTATCCTCGTAATTAATATATGAAAATTTTTTATTTATTTTGAGTATGTTATTTTTGAGGAAAAATTATTTTATTTTGAGTATGTTAATAGCTTAGATGTGTGAAAAATTGATAGAATTTGAATAGTTGGATGTTTAATGCTTTCTTCTTCTGCTTTGGAGACGTCAAATGGAACATAAACGGTCAAAAAACTTTACTAATGATAGGGATGTTTCTTTTATTAGTGTAATTCTAGATATAGATTTTTTTTTTAATCTAAATGATTGATATTTAAATTTCACTGGTTGGTTAATTCAATTCGATTAAAATGAAACCATAAAAATAATAAAAGTAACTGTATATATTACGATTCAAATTCAAAACGTCATTTAAACTAAAATAGTAACGTCCCAATTAATTTTAACTTTTTTTCCCTTGTGATTAAACGTTTTATGCATGATTTTGGAAATATTTGAAACGACATTAGAGTGGCCGTGTGATTCCATCTTTCTGTAGTTGACGAAAACATTGAACCAATAATCCCACATATATAACTAAGCCACTTCAAGCAAATTTATTTGTTGTATAAGCTAATTGCCTTTTCACTTGTTAAGAAATTATTTTTAGACGAAAAAGAACAAATTTCGATTAACAGAATCAAATATGAAATTGCAAAAGGGTCAATTTCCAGCACGAAGATGCCTAGACGAAAAATGGAATAAAACAAATATTCCCATGAAATCTTAGAGTAAAATCAAGTGTCACGACAAATTAAAAAATTATGATGAACAAGTATATAAATATAAGTTTTGGTTTTGTAGGTATCTGGTGTTGGTGCAATCTATGAGTCAATTTGTCCCCAGAAAATCACTGAAATTGGAAACTTGGAATTACATATTCGTTCTTTTGTTGGGATACGTCAACTTCTTGGACAATGAAGCCTTATGATTTATAAGCTGACAAAACTCTGCAAATTAATTACAAAATAATTCTTTTTATAACTATGAGAATTAATCCGAATGTTAATTGAATATACTCTCTAATTTGTGGGTTTAAAGGTATCTCCCATAGTTAGGGTTCTCTGATACCTCGTGCTTAGACGAAAAGGCAAAGAAATATGAAATTTGTGTGAAAAATTTTAAAAATTAATTATTCTTGAATAATCAATAATTATAATTTTTGTGAGAGTAAATTTTTTTTTTCATTTGATATTCCAGTACTTGATAATTACAAAAGTTTCGACTATTTTATAGTTGGAATGAACTCATAAAAGATATAACTCTTTTAAAACTTTTTTTTTATATATATAAAATTAAATTCGAAATATTATTTAAAAAAATTAAATTTCTTTGGATTTAAAACGAACTTTTTTTTTTTTTTTTTGTGAGTGCAAATTAATGACGCTGATATTGTTCAAAATAAGCGGATGTGCATAGGTGGGTGGAACACTCCTCTGACATTGATACAAATAATAGTAATAATAATATCGCAGGGTCCCTTTGGAGGGACGACGTCTCCAGTATTTTTTGCTATAAATAGCTTCCGCGTAGCGATACACCATGCACTTATTCTAAACATCATACATAGCACAACCTCTTCCAGACTATCACAAAATGTCAACAAATGCCATGGAAAATCCGGCGCCCGAATCCGGCAACAACCCAGATGAAATCAAGAACAAGAGTGTTGTTGAGATGCTGTACAAGGCATTATTAGCACAAGATCAAATGGATACTGTGGCCGAAGTCCTAGCAAGCGACCTAGAGTACTGGTTCCATGGACCTCCACAGTGCCAGCACATGATGAGGGTACTCACCGGTGAGGCGAGCCACATTGAGTTCAGGTTCGAGCCAAGAAGCATAGAAGCGATTGGTGATTGTGTGATTGCAGAAGGGTGGGAAGGTGCGCAAGCGTACTGGGTTCATGTATGGATATTAAAAGATGGTCTTATTACACAATTTAGAGAGTACTTTAATACATGGCTGACTGTTAAGGACATTAGTCCTCAACATCGTTGGGAAATTGGGAATGAGAGCAGCCACACCTTGTGGCAGAGTCACCCCAGAGACCTTTTTAACCGTTCATTGCCTGGTCTTCTTCTTGCTATTTAGACAGCCACCCAAAAGGGTTGGCTGATAATGGGTTGTAATATTGCATTAAAGCGGATAATGCTTCCGTGTAAAACTTTAATGAAAATGCTAAACATCTGTAGTTTATATTTGTCGATCCGTTTCTGCTGTTGGGTTTGTCGGTTCAGTGGGTATCCCAGTAAGCTTCTAGTATCTCTCTCTCTCTCTCTCTTTCATCTTTCTAAACTATCTAGAGTGATTAAATAAAAATATAAAACTAAAAAATTATTCTTCAAAAATTAAAACGTAGTTTGAGTAAAAACTATTCTTTAATTTTAAATATGCACAAATTAACACACATTTTAAAATAAATTAAATTTATAAAATAATGAGTATACAATTTAAAATATTCTCGAAAAAAAGCCACACTAACTTTTATAAAAATTTGTGTTGTGTTATTAGTTTTCCCTAGTTTACTCTCGTAAAATAAATGGGATCGCAATAGATGTAGCGGGATGCAATAGGTGTAGCATGACGTAATATTACAATATGTTATATGATAAAAGAAATTAATAAAAATATAGTTTTGCCTCCCATAATAAAGGGGACATTTTAATAAATAAAAAAGATAATTTTACAATTTATAGTGAATAGCGACATGCTATGTATAGAGAGTGAATTGAGAAAATATAATTTATTGTTTTGGTCGGTGGAAAATATATTTTAATGTTCCAAGAAAATTTAATTTTTTAATTTCTTTGGAAATATAGATGAGGGTTATCTGCCTCCACCAAATGTTAACGTGTTAATCTCAGGTTGTATAGGGCATGTAACTTTAATTATAATCCTGCATGCATGCCTTGCTTTTTTTTGAGGGATATTATTATTTATTGTAAAGTACAGGATCGCATGATATCACTAGAACTAGTGCTTAATCTTCTTGAAATCTTATTCAGAACAGAAAATTAGTTAGTGATTTTTAATGATTTTCATCCCATAAAAATCTCCCAAGAAAATTGCTTTTAAATATAATCCTACATCCTTATATGTTGATGGAAGTGGTTTATGGCTAAATATTTGGGGACTCATTTCACAATTTTTCTTTTACATTTGATATTTTGCTATTTGATAGTCATATGAATCTCAAGTATTCTAAATTCTAGAATTTATATATAGTGGATCTCATATCTAATGGATCTCGTAAGAAGATAAAATTCTCTTAACATCTGCTCCTCTAAATTCGAAATTGTATTTGATAAAATTCAAGCTACTCGCAATTTAAACCAACCACTAGATTAATCTTACAATTCTAAGTGTACAGTTATAAGAATTCAAGCTTCACCTGTACTGAATCAACATAAAATTATATGACCTGGAGAAAAATCTTAATCATGAGGAGAACTGCAGCAAAATCAATGCAGGATTTTCTTTCTTTCTTCAGCAGTTGACACGATCATGCGGTTTGCTACTGATACTGGATGATCCATATCTAAGCAGCAAGAAGTTTTAGCTAATTTTTTCTGAGTTCTTCAGTTGGCCATGATATGTAGTATGTAGTACTGTGATGCAAATGCCAACTCAAAACCGCCAATCCGTTGCATTAGGCGACTTCATGTGTGAAGCAATCAGAGGTTGCCCTGTCATAATTTTTTTTTTCCAGCCTTGAAATGGGCATTGCAGCCTGATCAGCAATACCACACATCCATATCAAGTACTCGGTGACAAAACGAGATCAGGCAAGCCATATGCATCGTGGTCAATTTTGCTGTGTTTGATTGCATTTCTAAAGTAATCAAATAAAAATGGACTCATCAAAATCCAATTCAATAAACGGACAATGGGGAAGCATTATAATGCTTTAGAAAACTGAATTACATGGAATCTAGTTGTACCCTTGTGTAGGTCTATCATAACAGAAAGTAACTCTACAAATGCGATATTTTGCTGTCAAGTGTTTTGGTTGGCACGTTCTTCTCTCTGTATTGACGATAAAAGAGGTGGCTTCATAAAATGATCAACATCTTTCTTATAAAACTCGTCCTCAGCTCTAGGAAGCTGCCTGCCTGGACTATGATAATCTTTTGAAAATCTGCTAATACCTGGATAATGATCAAACCCAAGCCTGGACTGCCCAGGGCTGTTATGGAAAGGAGATGTTTGGTTATATCTAAACTGAACCACTCCATCATGAGGTAAGGGGGAGAGTGTGAGCTGATTACTCCCATCTGTCTGTTTCCTGTAAAATTTGTTCTCCACAATATCATAGAAATCGGCTGTTCGGACTTCCTGGGCAAGAGAGCACCAACAACAGAAAAGCCACTGAGTGCAATCTGCAATAGCTGGTTTTCCAAAACATGCATTATTTGCTGGCAAATTGAATCTTTTTCTCATTTGGATCCTCCAGAAGCCACCATAGAGCAGACCGAACAAACAAAGAACTATCCCAGTTAATCCTAGAGCCTGTCTGACAGTCTCATTGTCAATGTTTATGGCAGCCAAATTGAAGATCCAAAAAGGAGCAATGCAGAATAGGAGGAAAGTAGCAATATGGACATACATGTTCCCAAACCCAAGTCTTTCCATGTTCCACCCAAACATACAAAAGCCGCAAAAAAGAGAAAGATATGCTGTAGCAATGTTATCCCAAATGTCAAATACTCCCCCCTTCCAAGTTGGTGCAGACTCGATGATCCTCTGTTCATTTTTTGATGCAAATGAGAACCTCTTCTCTAGTGACATACGACGGCTAGAATGATCAGTGCCACTGGTGAGAGTTTTATCCTGTGCTTCTTCATCGATTTCAAAGTCGTACTCTCTCCCAAGGGGACTAATGATAGAATACACTCCTGCTATTGCTGGAGCAGCAATTGCAACGGAAAGACAGATACCAACACCTATTGCAGGTCGTTCAGATCTTTTGTATCCCAAATTGAGGCCGCATAAGGCATACTGAGCAAAGCAATTTATATGAAGTAGAACAACCACCACCATTATATGCGCCCATTCATGAGGCTTATAAGTGCCATTTTTACAATATATTTTTCTTAGCGCTGCTATATCCTTTGGACTCCATCTGCACAGAAGCACCAAGTGATGAAACCGTTTTGGGTGTTGGTATAGGGACATAAGTGTAAAGAGTGCATTGAGGATTTGATTATTCACCTCAAACCAGGCATCTCTCTGTGATTTCTTTGGTAAAGCACTATTCAACATTCTGGTCATTACTAGAAAAAGGATTGCTCCAGAGACTGCTACACAACTAATCCATAAAAATAATGCCATGTTAAAGGGATTCTGGATCCAATTTCTGCAAATATTCCATAAGGATGCCCAATCAATTTTCTGAGCCAAGATTCCATTGAAGCGTCCTCGGAAACCATGGCTAGTGGAAGAAGGCACAGACTGTGATATCTCATCTCTTTCCACTGCAATCTTCCGGAATTTAGCTGATGGAGAAGGTAAACTGCCATCAGAGCTGAATCTCAGTATATTTAGTCTAGTAGGAATAATTTTCAACTTTTCCTGTTGCTCTATACTAGCATTGTCAACCTCCAACAGTGCCTTCCGAGAAGTTGAAATGTCAAGAGCAACATCCTTGCCATTATAATCCCCGGAACCATTTTCAGTCACATTTATGGGGTAATCTACCTTAAAATCTGCCATTCCTTTTCCATCCCTATTTTGAACCATTTTACCTAAAATTCTAAATAAGCATGAATTTGTTGAATCCTCACAATGACACAGTTTTGTCCTTCAAAAAAAAAACCAGTAACACAGGTATGCATGCCACTGGTGAAGTCACAATTGCTAAACCAAACTGAACCTCAACATCTTCATAATATTCATCACAATGCAAAACCATCTATTGGATTACTGAAAGAGCTTCCTGAGGACCTTTTCAAAACCACAAGTAAAGAACTAGACTAATTAGTAACATTCTTGATTTTGGGCCAATACCAATAAAATTAAAACTTTGTCTAGGATACTAGCTGAACTCAAGAACTTGAATACTGACATTCAGTTAACCAAGAAAGCTCTAACACATTGAAGGAGAAAAATTAAAAAAAAAAAAAAAACTGATTTCTAAAATGATTGCACTCCTGCTTCACTATAACAAGAACACATGAAATATGGCACTGCAAATTGAGCTGGTTCAAGACATTGCAGTGCTAAGGAATGGTGCCAATGTTAACAATTTCGGGTTCAACATAGATACGCAAGAAGATGAGAGCTTCCTCAAAAGTAATTATTCATATTTGTTTCAAGCGACAGTTGAATAGTGCAACAGTATATGATAGAAACCCACATATAAGCAAAGGACCTAATTTATCAGCAATCAGTTTGAAGGCCGCCAAGTTAGCGTCAAAATCCCAAAGAATTTCATGCAAACCCAACAAAAAGCAGCAGCTTAAAATTAAAAAAAATAATAATAATCATAGCATATACTAAATCATTTCACTTTCAGGAAAAAAAAAATCAGAACATAACTAAACTAATATAATAAAAAAGAAAATCTAGAAATGAATTTCTTGATAAACAGAGCAAAAGAATAAAAAGCCAAATCAATCCAAAAAGAAGTTTAGAGGAAAACTCAGAAAAGGGAGGCTAAGATGAAGATAAAATCACCGAGAAAAAACAGTACCTGAGGCTGTTGCTCACCATGGAAGACAGACAAAGGAGGAGTTGCAGCTCGCTCCCAATACAATTCTTGAAGAAAGAAAAGTTGTTTTTTAAGACCAAGTCCGGCCTTTCCTTTGGAGAAAGATTACAAAATCTAGAAATGCCAGTGGAAATACACGTAAAGTTAGCATACAGAAAAGAGAGAATTTAAAATGTGTGTGTCTCTATATATATATATTTGTTGGGTGTTGTCAGTATTTGAAGATTCAAAACACGCTGCAACCGTTTGGAGACTTTTTTTTTTTTTTTTTTTTGAACAATACCGTTTGGACACTTTAAAATGGTCAAAATTTTCGTTCAAAAAACAAAAAAGGTCAAAAATGTGCTGTCCTTTTTTTATTTTTGGTAAATTACGATTTGCCCCATGTATTTTGATCAAATATACTATTTCATCCTAACATTTGAAAAAGTACTTATTCATTCTTGACACTTGTTTTTTCATGTACTATTTCATCCCTACAGAATGACTAACTAATGAGTGCTAAAAAAAGCAAATATCAGGGATAAATAAGTATTTTTTCAAATGTTAGAGACGAAGTAGTGTATTAGACCAAAATACATGAGGCAAATCGTAATTTATCCTTTTTTTTTCCTTATTTCCCTATATTCTGGTAAAATTTGAGTATTTTTTGAGGCCGGGCATACAAGAAATATGGCCAAAGGTACAAATTGGACCCTCAAGTATTGGTCTAGGACTGGATTGGACCCTCATATTTTTTTTGTTCCCATTTGGAATTTTTTTTTTTCAAGAATAGCTCAATTTGGACCTCACACATACGGAGGCACAAACTGACGTTAAAAAATGCTCAGCTGGCCATATGGGACCCACCAACTTTTCTAACTCAGCTTCCTCGTGGAACCCACATGCTAGACAACCCCACTACTCCCATCTGTCTTCTTCCATTACAACAAAGCCATTCATTTGTCACTACCAAATTATCATTCAGATTCAAACTCTTGAATCCAAATTCAGACAAAAATTTATCTTTTCATTTCATCTCATCCCCTTCACTCCTATAATTCAAATTTTCTTTACCTTCTTCTAATTTCATAATTAGTTAGGTTTTTGTATCTTTTT